>JAJJHQ010007619.1:1467200-1480762 GCA_021223825.1 Drosophila ironensis | reverse complement strand
TTTTTTTTTGTGGCACTTTTGCCAGATGGGATGGGAAAAGTGGGCGGGGCAACCAACCACAAGCCCCACACGAGAACATCCTCGAACACCGGCGGCTGCATTTTAAATGACCACGCAAAGGGGGATGCTGGGTGTAAAAATTGGGGGTTACGCTTTGAAGTTTTTGATTCCCAAAAGGGTGGCATAAATTTAAGAATTATTGAAAATTATTGTTGAAAAGTGCCATTGTAATTTTGATATGTTGCCAACAACCAACAATTGTTCGATAATCCCCATAAATCCCAGTTGAAACATTTTTCGCAATCTCTTTTATTTAATTTAGTTTTATAAATTTAAAAATTTTATTCATTTTAAATAAACTTGGAAAGTTAGGATGAAAATCAAGACGGCGCAAACTAGATTTCAAATGCCTTTTTATTTAAAATTTAAGCGGTTTAAAACTCTTTCTATATGCCATGGACTTTAAAATAATAATAGAATAAAAAACTCGGGCTTCTAACATTTGAAATTTTATTTAAAATTTAAACGGTTTAAAAATTCAAAACTTTTTCTATATGCCATGGACATTAAAATAATAATAGAATAAAAAACTCGGGCTTCTAACATTTGAAATTTTATTTAAAATTTAAACGGTTTAAAAATTCGAATTTTTTCTATATGAAATAGACTTTAAAATAATAACAAAATTAAAAAACTCGCGGTTTTTGACGCCAGCGCCCTCTGGCGGAAGTGCCGACGAACTAGGGCGAGGATGGCAGGGCCGCAGCAATCGATAACGCATATCGATAGCCCAGCTAGCCCCTCGCCCCATCCCTAGGGACTGGACGAAAACAACAACAACGCCTGCTGGAGTGGAAATTTCCGCAAAAACAAAAACAGATAAAACATAAAACAGGCGTTTTTGAAACAACACTGCAGCCGTGCCAACTGCCGAGCCATGCTCAAGGGGGCGCCACCCTGGCCCACCAGCCCCCCAAATGCCAGCGCGGCAGGTGAACGCCCGAAGGTGATGATAGGCGCCCGGAAAATGCTCCTCCTGGGCGTGCTCCTGGTCTCCCTCGCCCTCGCCCCCCAGCCCCCCGCCGCCCAGGCCACACACATCAGCGGACGCTTCCAGACGGCCGACTTCTTCCAGCTGCTGGCCAAGTTTGGCTTCAACAAGGCGGAGCCGCAGGGCAGGAATCCCTTTGGCTACATCTACGGGAACATCAGCTCGCGGGACGGCTTCCCGGTGCCCCTGACCCTGGCCGTGCTGGACCGCAGCACCTTCGGGGCGTTCTACGGCAACCGGAGTCGCCGGAGCCGCGAGGCCGCCTGCGCGGGCATGTTCGCCCGCCTGCAGCACGTGGCCTACGATGCGCGATGCAATCCGCGCGGGAAGAGGGACTTCCTGCGCCACGTGCCCTGCCCGGAGGGGCAGCTGTGCAGCGACGAGGATGCGCCCGGCAATGTGATCGTGGGATCGCAATTCACCTACGTAATCAATCTGGAAGCAGAGCCAAGGCAAGCAACAGCTTGAGTTTAACCCTAATCCTCGCTAATCCTCCACTGATTTGCAGATTCTGGTACCTGTCGCTGGTGGCGTGCTACCAGAACCAGAGCACCTGCCAGTGGCACGCGCACGAGAGCCTGCCGCGCTGGAGCAACCTGAGCAGCAGGCTGCTGAACAGCCTCACCTACGACATCCATCTGGTCAACATACATCCGAACAACTCGGCGGCCCATCCGCTGACCTATCAGTTTCCGTACGACCAGCAGAACCTGCTGGAGATGTACCTGGTCTTCCTGCTCGTCTACGTTGTGCTGCTGCCCATGCAGATCTATGCGGTGCGCCGCCAGAAGCATCCCGTGACCCGCCTCTTCACCCTCAGCCTGCTCAGCGAGTTCGTTAGTTTGGCCCTGATCACCGGCCATCTGATACGCTTCGCGGCGAACGGGGTGGGCGAGCCGAGGCTGCAGGCGGCGGGCGATGTGCTGGACATACTCAGCCGCACCAGCTTCATGCTAATCCTGCTGCTGCTGGCCAAGGGATGGGCGGTCACCAGGCAACAGATCAGCCGCACCGGCTGGATCATCCTCATGTCCATCTGGGTGCCATACTGTGCGTTCCATGTGTTCCTGTACATCTGGGATCGGGTGAGTGTCGTCGTCACCTTGTACCTCCGCTCATCGCCTTGTAAAACCTTTAATTTTCAATTCTCGACTTTGACAGACGGAAGTTGATGTGGTTTCCGACATAGACGAGTACCAGACCTGGCCCGGCTGGATTGTCCTCGTACTCCGGTGGGTTATCCTCCCTTTTCGTCCATGAAATGCTCTCTATATGATTGCTTTTTACCTCCGGCAGGACCTCCTTCATGATGTGGTTCCTATACGAGCTGCGCAACACCATGAAGTACGAGCATTCGACCAAGAAACTGGATTTCCTGCTGCACCTGGGCGCCTCCAGCTTGGTGTGGTTCATCTACCTGCCGATCGTGGCCATTGTGGCGCTGCAGGTCAGCCCCATGTGGCGCTACAAGCTGCTGCAGGGCATCACCAACTCGGCCGACTGCATGGCCTACTGCGTGATGACCGGCCTGCTGTGGCCGCACCGCGCCGGGCAATACCTGCTCCTGGCGGGCACCAAATACGCGGGTTCGTGGCAACATATCCTCCGAATCTAAACATATTTAATGGCTCTCGGTGCATTCACAGGCATGGACGAACTGGACGAGTTCAACGAGGCCCCGCACATAGTCAGGGAGCGAGAGAGGCGGCGCAACTCGCCGCCGGATGACATCTCCATCGGCACGAGCACGAGCACGGGCCGCGGCATGGTCTTGTCCACCAGCATTCCCCACTCGCTAAACGGCGACGCCTGCAACGATCTGTTGGAGGCGGAGGATCTGGACGCCGAGCTGCTCACCGATCTTAACAAGAACAGCCACATTGTGGCGTAGACGCCGCCACAGAGGCGACGGGCTAATCACCGAGTAGCTGTAGTAGTCAATTGTGCTAAAGGAAAACCGAGAGGGGTCATCCCGTCACTTAGTTTAGGTCGACCTGCATGTATATTCCACATTAGTCAGTAGTGGCCACCTCTACAACGAAGTCTAGCAAGAATTGTTGTGTGATTTTGAGTGTACTGCGTGCTTGAGTTTACATATAGTAAGTAGAGTTAGATCATAGGACACACGGCGATTCCATTCGATACGCTTCAGCATCTTCATCGTTTCGTTGCATAGGCTTACACATTCGACGTCTGGAGACGAACCAGTCGCTATTTTGATAAGAACACAACCAACCCAAACCCAAACCCAAACGCAAACGCAAACTACTTGAAACCGCGAGACCGCGAACCGAAAGATAGTGAATAAATTTATAGATAAGACTTCAGCTAGGTCTCTTGATTTGTTTGCCTTCGCGCTGCTACTGCTAATTGTAGCAATAACGTTGTTAGCTTGTTCTCGGGCTACAACTTTGAATACTCTTTTGCAAAAATGTTTCGGAGAATGCATTTATTTGGTATTACCAGGCTGACGAATTTTGTTACTTATGTTTTTATGAATTTATTAAATTTACTCCGGACATTGTATTATATCTTCAAAACATTTACCCTTTACAATTCCCTTTTATTTCTATATAAATTCGCTACCTTTATCGCTTTAAAAATCCTGTATGTTACTCCCAACTATTTTAAATTAAAGTATCAAGAAAAAAGCTTTTGATTTCGCCTATCTGAAAGATACCCTCTGTACCTACAAATCCCTATAGATTTTTTATTTATGTGGCCTTTTCCAGGATTACAAACTATTTGTATTGCATGTCACAGCATTGTTAGCACTTCCTGCACCCCCGGGAGACCCTTTTAGCTATCAACGCTTTTAAGTTTGCATGGACTTGACTCTTAGTTCCTTTTAACTCCTGCAGCAAAATGGGTCGCCCGTCTTTCCTGCGGATATTCTTCGAAGTGAGTCGCCTGATTGGCCTGAGCAACTTGCAATACGATTCGCGGAGGCAGTGCTTCCGAGCGGATCATGTGCCCACCATTGCCTGGTGTTTTCTCCTGAATGTGGCCTACGTTTTGATCCTCCCCGTTGCCGTGATCATGCTGACCGGTAACATATACAACTGCCCGGACCAGGGAATGTTTGGCGTGGTCTACAATGTGGTGGGTCTCGCCCAAGTCCTGACCATCCTGCTGCTTATCGCGAGCGTGTGGATTCGGAGGCGGCGACTGCAACGGCTTGGCAACGACCTGCTCATAATGCTGCACAACCTCAGCTTCGCTCTGGGCAACGATTGCCGGCGCCGCTGTTTGTTGAAACTCCTGCTGACCAGCTCGCGGTTTGTACTGCTCGCCCAGCAGCTCTTAGCCGAGGATACGCTGGTTCGCTGCAAGATAAGCTCCAAGTTCCAGAGGGCCATTGCCCCGTACTACATGGCTGCCAGCGTCTATGCTCTGCTGATGCTGCTGCTGGAGTGCTATGTGGATCTCACGGTTTACCTGATTCAGGTGGCCGGCAATTGGCTGCTGCAGAACATGGTCCAGAGTGTTCGGGATATGTCGGGAGATCTGGTGGTTTTGCCCCAGCCAAGGGGTAACATCCGAGAGATTAGCATGTGCCAAATCCTGGCAGACTGGCGGAGACTGTGGCAGCGCTGCCTGCACTTGGACAAGCTCCTGCAGCAGTTCCTGGAGATCTTCCAATGGCAGATCCTCTCCAACCTGCTTGCCACGTATATTTTTGAGATTGTCACACTCTTTCGATTGTGGATCTACATGGAGTTTGACGAGAATTTCCACCTATGGAGGGGTATCTTCTTTGCTCTTCTATTTCTCAGCCATCACTTTGAGGTCCTGATGCAGTTTTCCGTTTTTGAAAATAATCGGAGAATGTGGCTTGAGTTGCGCGATTCCGTGGGTAAACTTGCATATATAAACTTTAGGCCCCGAAAAACTGAAAACCGAAGTGGATTTTTGCTCTCCAGATATGTGAGTACTCTAATACGACGTAAGATTTGTTTTTAATGCGGTTTTAATGTTCTTTTAGTTGGAAATCTCGTTGTTGTATTTGAATAGAAAACTTCAGCCGCAACCCCAACGGGTGCGTAGACTTCACATAGCTGGATTCTTTGATTTGAGCCATTATTCGGTTCATAGAATGACCAGATCTGTGCTTGAGAATCTCATGGTTTTGCTTCAGATTGCCTATAAGATTTATGGTTGATATTGTAAACTTTTTTTCACAGAATACAAGTAAAGAATATTTTACATTTTACGTTGGTATCAGATGGTATAATTTTCGAAAGCTTTTGAGTACAAATTGCTTTTCCCTTCGAATAGTAGGTCCTTTTCGAACTTTTGCTATAAAATGGCCTCCTTTTGTAGACTTTCATAGCCTATCCGCCATAAAAGAAAGCTTTCAGGGATAAAGCATAAAAAAATCCTTGAGCTTTTGCAGGGATTTTTAGAAACAGCATTTTTATGGCTGCATTTCGAAATTCANGCAGGGATTTATAAAAACAGCATTTTTATGGCTGCATTTCAAAATTCAAAGTGGACTATTACCTATTAGAGAGTAAACAAACCGTGTTCAACATTAATTTAGAATATATTTTGGAACTAGTCACACATCCGTCTTGTTTCTGCTCAAATGTGTCAAATAATTGTGGTCATAATTTGGCTGTTGCGTTTGCCTCAAATCGAATTGCATCAAAATAATCACATTGCTCAGGATCGAAGCAATATAACTAAGACATGCCGGCTTGTTCAGCTTCACAACCCCGAAGATTTTGTAGACCAAAGTGTTACGTCTCACTTGCATGGCAAACAAGTCCAACTTTAAGAAACATGAATGTAACATTATCGGAAAATCACTAAATCAAAAACTAACCTCCATTTGGAGCAACTTTCCGACCTTGGGCAGATCACTAAACTGTCTCAGGTGCTGGCCAATGTCATTGCAGGAGTTGATCACTCTGTCCAGCATATTCATGAGCATTAGGGTGGTCCAGGTATTGAAAAAGATCAATCCGTTCCCGAAAAGCACTCCCCAGCCGTCCGACTTGATGGACTCATTGCTGTACTGCACAGCATGGTACAGAATATTCACTGTGGTCATAAACATGTTCACAAACAGCGTGGCATTGGCAATGTCGTACAAGTTGAATATTCTCCTAGCCAATTGCAAGGTTTCCAAATGCATTGAGACTATCCTTCGAAGAATTTGCGCCTTATTCCTGACCTTTCGTTTTTGCAAACTCCAAAGCGCCAAATGGATCACCCGAAACTGATGGTCCAACAGAATAAGACCTCCAAAAACGGATACTTTAAAGGCCACAAAGTGCAGGAAATGCGATATTCTGCCGGCGAACGCTATCAGGCTATATCTGTTGATCACTCCCAGAAGTTGGTACTGTATGACAGAGGAGCAAAAAGTTGTGGCATAGCTTACAACTATTTGCCGCCACATCAGCCGGGCCAGCGATTGTTGCAACTTCATCAAGTCTTGCCTCCTAATTTCGGTCTCTACAATGCTTCGGTATTTCTTCCAATACCTGAGAACATCCTGACAGAGTAGTATCATATCCTTGCGTCTCAACCACACGGTCCCATAGCAACCGAGAATAGCCAATACCCGGAGTCCAATCATCACCACGAAGTTCCACTGAAGTACAACGTTATACTTTATGTAGCCATCCGTCAACTCTTTTGGAAACATCAAGTAAATGTTGAGGAAAAGGAAGCTTCCAACGAGCCAACTGTAGACCAGGTAGGTCCTTGAAACGGGTTGCAATCGCAGGATTTTCCGCCAGGAACGTATTCTTAGAGTAGTTCCCATCAAGGCGAAGGTCAGGGAATGGTAGTAGACCACACTCAGCACTCGACACAGTTTCGGATGCAACATGTTGCTGATGGGAAGGCTGCCAGTCAACTGTTTAGCATTTCACTAATTGGATGAATGTTCGTATCGCTCAGATGGGCGCGAGGTGTGCGATGAGCTCGAAGGATAGCGCCGACAGGAGCTTCAATCGATTTCCTGACAGTTGACAGACGACGCTTGGCCACAGCAGTTGCAATGCCGCTGCTGAAATTCTTTTACATTTACGGCATGGCCGGTGGACTGGTTCCCGCTCCTCTGGGAAGGAAAGTGAACTGCCGTAGGATCTACCTCATCTACACCGCATGCTTACATATAACGCTGCTGCTCCTGCTCCCACTCACGTTTCCACAGTTCATGTACGATGCCAGCTACATGAGCCGGAACCTAGTACTTCAATGGGCTTTCAATCTCACAAATATTACGAGGATAATGGCCATGCTGTCGGGCTTTGTTCTCATTTGGTTAAAGCGTAAAAAGCTCTTGGAATTGGAAAATGCATTAATAACGAATTGCTTGGCTTGCCAGGACCTTGAGGGAGATTCCACCAAATATACTGAGCTCAGGAGGAGAATACTTGGACTGCTATGGCAACAGTTCTGCCTCCTAAACCTCAGCATTCTGGTGGCCACATTGTTGCTCATGCGAATCGACACAGATGATCAGTTGCAGAATCTTTCTATGATTCTGGTGCATGTCCTGCAGTTCTTCTACGTGGTCATTATGACGGCTGCTGTGCATGTGGTCCTTGTGCTGATTTACTGGCAACAGGAACGTGTCAACCTTAGTCTCCAAGACCTCTACTACGCACTAAATCATGAAGAGCGCAATTCATTGGTTTTATCCAGGGACATCGGCGCCCAATCTCTGCAACTCTTGCGAAAACACTACCATCTGCACTCGAGCAACCAGCAGTTGCTGCGAAAATTCCTCAAAGTCTTGGACCTGCCCATTGCCATGCTGCTGCTGAAGATGTTTGTGACAAACGTGAATCTGGTCTATCATGGAGTGCAGTTCGGGAGTGCATCCATAGAAACCACCTACGAAACCAGAATCCTGGGGCAACTGGTTGTGATATCTCACTACTGGAGTGCTATACTGCTCATGAACATTGTGGATGCAGTCACTCGGAGCAGTAACCCTAAAACTGGCGGCATCTTAAAACAATTTAGCCACCTGGAACTGGTCAGAAGGGAGTTTCATCTTGAGGTGAGGTTCTAGTATTATTTTGTAATTCTTTTTTAAGAGGACTGCTTTTAATTTCTAGCTGGAAATGTTCTCGGATAGCTTGCGATGCCATCCCGTCACTTATAAAGTTTGCGGACTCTTTGTTTTTAACAAACAAACCAGCATGGCTTACTTTTTCTTTGTTTTGGTTCAGGTCTTGGTTCTTATGCAATTCGACATGAAAAATAAGCAAACAGGCCCTACCAACTAATCTAAAAGAAGAACCAAAAAAGGTTTTCCAACACTGATTCAGTACAATCAACGAAAAAAATTGAGACTCTAATTATCACAAAATGATCGGAACCAACTGGCATACGACCGGGAAAACGATGGTAATCACCAATAATTGGACGAGATTTTAAAAACTCTTTAAAATTAAAAAAAAAATACTGAAACATTTAAACCCCCTTTTTTTTCAACCAAAAGTGACACCACTGGAACTTGAACCAGTTCACTATTTAGTGTTGAAACACGATCACTTTAAACGCTTCGGAGGTAAAGTTTAGGCGGGCTTGCACAATATAAGTAAATACACAAGTTATAAAGATTTCGCCGAGTTTAATTGCTCATCGCATACCTCTGGCCGGTATTAAATATTAATAGCTATTAATCAAAAGTGTTTTCGTGCAGCAACAAAATCGTTAAAGGAATTCAAGCCACAACACAGTTGAGACAGACGAGGTTCTTGGAAATTTGGGTGAGGCGATTCATTTATTATACATATGTAAATAAATTCGTATGTGCATGCTTATGTTTGAGTCTGAGCCAAAAATCATAATATATTTACTCCGCCCCCCACTGACGAAAATGGGGAAAATTAATTCGATCCGAAGTTATAGATTGTGTACATTTCAATAGGCCCTGCAACACCGAAAGAAACAGTGCGGGAAAATGGATCAATTGTTAGTTTCTCTGTGTATTCTAATCCCTGTACACACAGAGTATAACCTCTTTGTCGACTGACAAATCAAATTTAATCAGAGGCAAAGGCCCCGAGCTAGATTTGGCCATTAAATCCGACCTGCGGGGCTCAAACTATCAGGCACCGCTTCCCCCGTCTGCCTTCCGATATTCCTCGAATTCGGGCAGCTGCTTTTTGTATTAATTCCAATTATACGCACGACTGGGGAATTTTCATTTGGACTGAAAGGATTTTGGGTCATTATGAGCAGCTACTTCATCATTCTTCGTCCGCTCTGCCACTCCGCTCCATTGTTTTTCCGGCTGTGAACTAGTTTTGGATGCTCGCCACCACCACCCCTTTTGGGGGTTAATTGGCCAAGGTTCTGTGTATCGATTGCTGCAAGCTGTGCGCCTGTGACATGGGGTCGTTTTCCGTTTTCTGGCAAAGCCACAGAACAAGAACAAATAAGATTTCTTTTGGCAACTAATTAGCAAACTCCTAGCAGCTCGATTCAGCAAACACAGTCGCCTCTCTCCGCTGGCCGTAGTCAAATTTAATTAACCCTTTGACAGTAATAAACCGAAACAGCAACGGAACACAAATTATGAAAATTGGTAGCCAAAACATGGCAAGTCAGCAAATAAGTTGCAACTTTGCTAATTAGCAGAATCGAAATTTCGAGGCAATGCAAAATATTTACACTTTAATGGGGTTTTAACGATGACATTGGGACAGCCAGTACGGCCAATTTAAGGCCCGAAAATGCAGTCACAGCCCAGTGAACTGTATGTGCGCAACATGGGGGGAATAACTCTCGCAACCCTTCCCTTGAAATGCAATTAATTTGTTATAAAGTTTTGGCAATAGTTTCGGACTAAGCTTTCGTCCGGCATTGAGCCCCTCGTAGTGGACATGGATAAGTTTTTCGAGTGCCGCCCCGCCTGCCGGCAAGGGTGGAGCGGTGAAGAAAAGCCGGAAAAACAGTTATCAACACCCGGCCAAGGGGTCTGAGGTTATTTTCGGGGGAACCACATAAAAGTGGGTCAAGTTATTTTCAACACTTGAAATAAACTCCTGCCCGCCGTCGTCCTTTTTTTTCGTTTTTTTCTGGTCTTTGCCAAAATGCTGGGCGGCAATTTCTTCGGGTCGGCAACCACTAACCACCGAGCGAGCCCCCTTGGAAATTTTCGCACACCCCCCGCCTTAGCCCCCCGTTGTCATCGCCGTCGCCTCGGCGCATAAATATAAATTGTATTGTTTCAAAAAAGTTTTCCCACTGAGCTTCTGCGGCCAGCGGAAAAAGTAGTTAAAGTTTTGTTTTCGCCGCTAGTTTATTGCGTGATTTCCTTCGCAATGACAGGCGCGCTGGGTGGCTTAGTGGGTGGCCCGTGGGCCGTTGGCCGTGGGTGGTGGGTGGTGGGTGGTTTGTGGTGTGAGATGCGGACTGACAACTGCAAGGCGAAGGTGGCGAGAAAACATTCTGCCACATAATTCACAGTTGCTGCCCCAGTGTATTTGTGTGGCTTTTAACAAGTTGTGGCTTCCTTTTCGGGCCAAAAACCAAATGAAATGGAAGCAGAAATTTTCGAAAAGTGTGAATAAATGTATTCAATGCTAGTACAGATGCTGAATCAAAGGGAAAACAAAGTGTGAAAAAATCCATCACTCTTCGGAACCTCAAACACTGCTGAAAAAGCTTGCCAATTTACGGGGGTTCCCTTTTTTAGCGGGTCAAAGAAATCGATTTTTGGAAAATCTATCCAAGAACAGTCTCTCAAAATTTCAAGTCGATACGTGCAGTATTGAGGAAGTTATGAGTCTGCAACGAGACCACGGAATGCAATATAAACAAGTAGGAACGCTGTAGTCGAGATTTCTCGACAACGAGATACCATGTACCTCTTTTCTTTATGAACCATTTCTTTGATTTTATTTTATTTTTTTTCAAATAATTCACAATATTTTCGTTTGTGTGCGGCATGCCGTTGCCTAGGGAAGGGGTGGGTAAAACTTTAATTGGCCATATCTTCTATATTTATTGTCTGATCCGTACGTAATTTTGCACGTACGTGTTTGACGATCAGTGGACCTATTAGACTGAAAATTATGACTATATCGACTCGGCTGTTGATGCTGATCAAGAATATATATACTTTATGGGGTCGGAGATGTCTCCTTCTGGCTGTTATATACATTTGCACAAAGTTAATATACCATTTGTACCTTAAGGTACATGGTATAATTTCGTTCAGGGAGGGGACTATCCAAGAACCAAAAATATAGACCCCATTAAAGCTAAGTGGCAGAATCTGACGCCCATTCCATTTTAGATTGAGTAAGCCCGGCGCATCTGCTGGCCATTGCATCCATTTTGGGAGACAGCCCCCGCATCGAAGGTGCTTCAACTTTAAGGGCACTTGCGGCAAGTTTACAATTGCGAAGGCCACTGCAAGCAGTCGTTATGCACGTCCAGCCACGTGACCAAAAGTCGCAGGAACCGCGGGGCCTGCGAAGGTGCGGTGCTCTCCACTGCGAGTCCTCTCGGGTCGGGGCGTTTCTAATTGCATTTTTACTTAGTGGCCGGCCAGTCGAAAAGTTTTCCCCAGCTGAGGGGGCGAGGGGGCGCAGGACGTCGCTCGGCGGGGCAGCCTCGTGCGTAAAGTTTAATTAAACGTGTTTGATTTATGACTTGTTGGCCAAATGGCCAACAGCCTTGCCAGCAGCTGCAACCGCAATTCCAATTCCGATTTCAAAAACCTAATGCGTTTATTTTGGCTCGATTGCGAGGGCCCCGGCTCTGAGTGGTGTGGTGTGGAGTGGAGTGGAGCGAAAGTTTTCCGCTTTTCCATGCTTTTCTCTCACAGGCACCTTTATGGCAGCTGGAGATGTGTGCGGGCGTGTGTGCCGCCGTATGATTTCCGTTTCCGCTTCCGTTTCAACACACAATTTCCAGCACCTTGCCAGCGTCGCATCTTCCATTAGGCGTTTATTGTTTTCGTGGCCATTAAAGTTGCATTTTCGTGAACACGAAAACGCAAACGAAAACGAAACTTTCCCTCAACAAGTTCATCATCAAAGTTATAGGCAAAAAAAAAATAAAATAACAAGAACACAGCAGGTGGGATTCGAAGGGCAATCTAGGCGCAAATCCCAGGGCTTAGGATTCGGTTTTTTTTTTTATTTTTGGGAGAAAATCAGGTCAGGCCACAAGCACAAATCTCTGGCTCAATCCAGGCTGAAAAATATTCCACGATAATCAACTTTGGTACACGTTTTGAACCCCACGAAACCCCGGAACCTTCGGCCCTGCCTTGTAGGCTTTTCCGCCCTGCCATGCATTAAAATGCCGAAAATGATTGGGAAAATCGCAAAAAGCGAACGAAATCCGGAAAAGGCAGCCGCACAAATCTCCGGGCGTCTCAAGGAACTCGCTCCCCCTGCCCGGACCAGGTCCCTTATCCATATTTTTTATGGCCCGAGGAGGCGGAATGGAAAAAGTTTATGTTAAAGCCACTCCCAGCATCGCCATCGATGAACTGTGCGGATAATCGCGAGGCCTGCTCCGTTTTGGCCATTTCCAGTGGCTTAGTTTGGCCCATTGGCTGCGCTTGTGGTTGTGGTTGTGTTTGTGGCTGCCACACATTGTGTGTGTGTGTGTGTGTGTGTGTGTCTGGGCCAAGTTAATACCGGCGGCAGCAGCAGCAGCTGGCCAAAGGTTAAACGGATATGCAGGGTCTACGCTTGGCGCACAATTAGATTGCGATTCCTAAACATTTACGCCAACTTGGAAATTGGAAAATGTTGTCAACATATTACATTTAAAAGTATATTAAATGGATAAATAAAAAAATACATAGGTATTCGATTATCATAAGAATTTAGTTCATAAATAAACAAACATCATAATATGATAAACACAATTCAGACACCAATTGGAATGGAAAAATCAAAACAACCGAATTGTTTACTTACCATTTGTTATTGTTTCCTTCTCTGTCTCGCTTGGAGAGCTTACGCTTGAGGAACTTACGCAAAACCAACAGTAAAACGGCACACCTGTTAGTCAGCTGTTGCAGATTCACACTCGTAATGTTCACTAAAGAAAAAAAGAAAAAAAATTACCGACGTACCGATCGTGCCGCCCGACGATCACTTCGTTTGTTAACATTAACGAAATGTTAACTCTCCCTTTGTTATTGTTGCCTTCTCTGTCCTACATAAAGATCTTAACAGCATGTTAAAAGAGAGATTGCAGCTTTCCCGCCACACACATACAGGCAAACGCAAAGTGGAGACTTTAATGATTTTGTCAAAGGCTTTTTTCGGATTAATTCAAGCGATTTGGAACGAGCGACCAATATTAAAACACGAAGCACTATCACCGCTAGAGTTTTAACTACTTTTTCTCTATCTCCCGCGCTATGAAATTCGCGAAAAACACTTTTTCCACCTCACCGATCGCACCCACGCGCGCTTTCCAATAACATTTTCGCGAACTAACGGAATGTTAACCACCGCCCACTCCTCATCCTTTTCATTCAGCTTCCTTCGATATTTTTTTGAGA
>JAJJHQ010007619.1:1358509-1467121 GCA_021223825.1 Drosophila ironensis | reverse complement strand
TATTCAGAATTTTGTGATAACAGTTCAGGACAAGTGTGTTTTAAAAATCGGTTATTTTATAATACCAATGATATTAAATATTTTAGATAAATATTGTTCTTTTAGTTTTTATATATTTTTTATATTCTTATCTATACGTATTATTTATCGGCGATATTTCTTCTTTACCATTCATGGAAACTAATTATTCCAGTTATAATATATTCATATAAATGTATTTAAAAATTTAAGTAAAGTTACATCACAAACTATCGCAAGGATCAGAAGAACGAGGAGAAAGAGAGAAAATGGATAACAGTCTTTTAAAGCGCGAAAATGTAAAGGGCGCGTCGGTACGGTTGCTGCGGTGTTTAATGCGTTTTTTGTGAGTTTAAATGCGTGGGATAAAGTGAAAAAGATGTTAAAACTCGAATTAAGATAGTGCTTCGTATTCTGAAAGTGTGGTGCGTTCGTTCGTGATCCATAAATCAACAAACCCAAATGTGAGCCCCGCAATGGAGGCTAAAGAAAAGCCGCCGCGCTGTTTAACAGAAGTAATACCTGCAAGACAGAGAAACTGTAAGTTAACATTTGTCGTTTTTAATTATGGTTGGCAATTCAATGGGAATTTTGGGTATGAAAATGTTTCTCGAAGATCTATGTAAGTCTTAAAATCTTCGTGGGGAGTCCCATTATCTATCCCAATCACTATTTTTTTAATTCCCTGCCAGATATTTTAGTTATGAGCTGGAAAAGTTGGGCAAAATATACAAAAATTTAACCTTTTTCCTTTGGCTAGATTACTCAGCGGATACATCTCCGATCCTAAATTGCTGTATCTCCACGAATTTGTGGGCAAATTAGATTTTCATCGAGGTATTCCCCGTGATATTCCCCGAGGTATTCTGAATTCAAAGATCCATATCTTATCCATATTATATCATGGCTAGATCGACTCGGCTGTTGATGCTGTCCAAGAACATATATACTTTATGGGGTCGGAAAAGCTTTCTTGTCCCAGTTACATACATTCGTACGAATTAAATATACCCGTGATCTTTTTATGAACCGGGTATAAAGCAAACAACACTTGGTTTAAACTTGGGAAATTCTCGAGATTAAATTCCACCTAAAAAGTGCAATCAGTTACAGGACCCTAACTAGTATATCTCTCTCTCTGCAAGACAGAGAAACTGTAAGTTAACATTTGTCGTTTTTAATTATGGTTGGCAATTCAATGGGAATTTTGGGTATGAAAATGTTTCACGTAAGTCTTATGTAAGTCACTATGTAAGTCTTAAAATCTTCGTGGGGAGTCCCATAATCTATCCCTATCACTATTTTTTTAATTCCCTGCCAGATATTTTAGTTATGAGCCAGATATTTTAGTTATGAGATTACTCAGCGGATACATTTCCAAACTTAAATTACTGTATCTCCACGAAAAATTAGCTTTCCATCGAGGTATTCCCCGTGATATTCCCCGAGGTATTCTGAATTCAAAGATCCATATCTTATCCATATTATATCATGGCTAGATCGACTCGGCTGTTGATGCTGTCCAAGAACATATTTACTTTATGGGGTCGGAAAAGCTTTCTAGTCCCAGTTACATGCATTCGTACGAATTGAATATATCCGTAGTCTTATTATGAACCGGTTAACAACACTTGGTTTAAACTTGGGGAAAATCTCAAGGTTAAATTCCACCTAAAAAGTGCAATCAGTTACAGGACCCTAACTAGTATATCGCTCTTTTGTCCGAATGAATAAGCTCCCTTCGCGTGGACAGCTTTTGCAATTGTTTTTGTCACAACATACTAATTGGTCGGATAGCTGCAGGCAAGGAAAACCGAAAAAAAATCATCAAATGCACTACAGACAATCGTGACAGTTGAACCGACAAAACACAACTCTAACCGTTCACAGTTCACAGTCCAGTTCATCCATAATCCACTACAAAATGATTTTCATAAATGCTGAAATATGCCCGCCCTCAAAGGGCTGAGGGGAAAAAATGGGAAAATACGAGTATATATAATTTACGGCAACGTTTCTCTGTTTTTTTGCTTAAATGAAATTTTACATTTAACATGACCAATTAATGTGCGGCAAAGCCGCAAATAAAACCGCTTAATTACGTGACACGGCCAAAAGGCAGACAGAATGCCCGGCATGGCAGGGACACAGGCGGACGGGATGCAGAAATTTGCATGACACGCATCGAAATGAAATAATAATACGGTTAATAAAGCCAGCCGCATCTGATTCATTCACTTGGCCGATGTCACACTGGCCCCGGCCACCGATTCCCGGCCAGAAATCCAGAATCCATAGTCCAGAATCCGGCTCGAGGCCAATTATCGCACTTATTTCGCTGCTAATTAAAATGCAATTATTTGCTTTAAACAACATAATCCCATTGACGGGCATTTTATTTGCATATCGACAAGGCAGCAGCACTACAAAATTGAGAGGAAGGCCGGCCTGCATTAGCGTTGATTTTTTCGGGGATTTACTGAGCGAATAACGTAATTAGCTATTGATTTAAAAAATTGCATTTTATTCGCTGTTTGTGGTATTAATCGGTAAATTTGTGCCAAACCTTACTCGGATGATTGTTGATTTATAACCGCTTATTGGATTTGCTGCTGCACAGATTATTGGAATAAAAGGATAAACAACTGATCTGATCTAACCTCTTAGATGTGCTCGGTTTTCCTTTCTTTTATTTGGTTTCGTTTTGTGTATAATACATTTATAATGTTGAATAATGAAATTAAGTGGGGGAATATAAAAAATGGTGAAAAATTATATAATGTAGTAGGACCCGTGGATAATCACAGTGGTCAAACAAAGATATGCGTTAGCAGATGTCACTTCGATGAGTCATCGTCGTTGAATGCAACCTCATCGTCCTCGGCGGTGATGTGGACACGCGGCGCCACGAAGGCGCTGCGCTGCCGCGAATGCCAGGAACTTGTCGCGTCGCCCAAAAATGTGGGATTCTGCGACAAGGCCTCCACATACTGACCGCCATTGGCGGCCACATTGCGTCCGGCCTCCTCCACATAATCGTTGATGATCTGCCACAGCGGCAGACGATCGGCTGTGCCGCGGGCACGAGCCTGCAGCAGGGCAGCGGTGGTGATCAGCGTGAAGTTGAGGATGCCGGCATTAAAGATGTGCAACCACATGGCCACCTGGCTCTCCGACTGCGAGTCGCTGGGGACGGAGAAAGGCAGAGCCATGGGAAAGGGCATGGGTACAGGCACCGGCACTGGCACGGGAACGGGCACCGTCTGCTGCTGTTGCTGCAGCGCCGGAGCGACTGGACTCGGGAGAGCCGGTGGTGGCAGGGCACGTGCCACATGATGTCCATTGGCAGTGCGCTTCTGCGGCACCTTCAGCGACGGCAAGGCCAGCGAAGGCGGCGAGTTGTTGAGCTGCTTGGCCACGGACAGAATGGGTGGATACGTGGCGGTGGAATCTAGCAGCGATGGGTTTTGCATTTAGGTGGGTTATGGGGATACCGGCCTCTGGGAATACTCACTCTGCGGCACGACTGCCTCGCGGATCATCCGCTGCTCGGCGCGCTTCACCCAACCCCGGACAGTGGACTCCGGCACACCCAGCTCCCGGGAAATGCCGGCCTTCGTCTCGCCGCCGCGAATGCGGGCTATGGCACGCTCCTTGTCGTCCAAGGACACCTGCACTCTTGGCCGCTTGCCACGTGGCACTCCGAACTTTTCCATCTTTCGCAGCGAATTGCAAGAAAGCGCAATAGATCGAAAGAAAATCGCAGAGAAGAGGAAGAAACGAGAGGAAGAAGTGAAGAACTTTCGACTGGTTTTTTGGAGGCTCGAGATTTTCACAATTTCACTCGCGTCGCGTCGTCGAATGCCGGACTGTGTTGTATTTGACAGCGCTTTTTCTATTGGAATGGGTTCGTTCGGGGTTCAGGCTCCCGTTCGGTGCCCGCTGACATTTAAGGCGGCGATGTCATCGGCTTCTCCGTTTTCTTCGCGTTCGCCACCGCCCTCTGCTCTTTCCTTTCCATTTGTTTTTCTCTGTGTATCGCTTTTTTGACATTCTTTGGCTTTTCTTCAGAGCCCAGAGTTGCATTGGAGTGAGTGCTGCCAACTTACGAATTTCCCGAAAGTCCTTTATTTGAATTCAGCGCTTTTCTGGTTTATTCATCGTTTTATTTATTTTCGTACTTTTATTTATACATTTATTTCTGACGTACACTAAAATATGTGTCCTAGTTTCAAATTTTTACGCTTGTCTTTTGTTTTTTTTTTCTCATTTCCTTGTGGATATTTAACGCTTAATTCATTTTTGGGCATTGCATTTTCATTACATTTTTATTGGGGTTTTTACATTGCGTATTGCATTCTTGGGGGTGTTTACTGTACCTTTAAGGTGCACATTCAAGGGATAAGGGGGTGGGAGTTTTCTGTCAACACGGTTGATGTGGAGTGAATCGAAAAGAATTCAATTTACTGCATACAATGCCCCTGCTATATTGACTTAATTACTAGAACCTTTTCGACGGTTGCAATTTACAATTTCATTTTGGGTTTGCGGGTAAATCCGCATCTTCTGACACAATTTGTCGCCGTTTGCTGAAAAGTTTCTCATTTACGGGCTAGGTAAATCTATGTGCAAAAAATATACCCTATGTATTGTTGTATATCGTACATTATATACATATGCATGTATATATATGTATGTATATACTATATGCCTGGATTTGCTTGACAATTTGCCAATATTAGTACACAATAGATTGAGTGTATCGATATAATAATAACTAATAAAACCACCAACAATTGTTTATTATTTTTATCCTATTACTGTGAATTAAATGGTTTGGTTTTTGTGTTATTTTTACCTGTCTACCTTAATTAAAATCTAGTTTCTTCATGCCTTTTTTAAAGTATTCCGTTTTTTTTTCGTATTACTCGTAATTTCAACAATTATCACGTGACAATTTTCATGTTTTAATTAATTTATGCAGGGCAGTTTTAATTTCATTCCTTTGTGTCAGTGAGTGTCTGTGTTTTTTAAACTGTTATATGTTTTGTGGTTTTTCCGCACACCTTCTACTTTTTCCGTACAATTGGTTTTCAATTAATATTCATTAGCTGTCACGTAGAGCGAAAGTTATAGACTCCAATGAGCAGAGCTACTTACATAGTTTTATTCAATTTTCAATGCAGTAAAGTGGGAGGAAAAGTTCTGAGGGAACCAGGAAAGATTGTTGCGTTTTTTGGCAGTTTGATAAATTTAGTTTAAAACTCGACGCATATAACTAATAAATGAGCTTTGCCATTCACAAAGCTCTCAAAAAATCAGTGATGAGTCCACTCCCTAGAGGTCAGCCCTCTCCTAGTAATCCTCCTCGAGGTGATGCCTGCCCTCGTGCTTTGGCGACCGCTGGCACATTCTCCGCAAAATCGCAAAAAGCAGCGCAAACATAAGACACAGTCCCAAGCTGATTATAGCCAACTTGCCGTACGGCAGCTCGCTCAGATCCCGGCGCAGACAAATCTCCGGCGACTCGTCGTGCAGCACCAGCTGTCGGTACTCCCCGGCATGATGCAGCAGCCCCAGCTGCTCCAAATTCCACTCGATGTGGCGCGTGAGCTGCGCCAGTGTTGAGGAGTGCGTTACATTCGGACAGTTCGCCACACCGTTGCACAGCAGATGCCGTGGAATACAGACCTCCGTGTCGCCGGGACAGCGGAAATCACAGCCACCATCCTGTAGAAGAGAGGCAGCCAAGCTGCCATCGGGATTGCGGGGCAGATGGAAAAGTTCCGTCCAGACCAGGCGGAAGATATTTCTGCCCGGCTGCCCGTCGCCGGTGTACTGGATGAGCACGGGTAGCGGTTCCTGGTCAGCGCCCGTTGCGCCCAGCTCTGCGGTGGTCAGTATGGGCAAGTCCCGAGCCATCGATATGTTCTCCGGGCAGACCACAAAGCGCGGCTCCAGGCGCCCAGCCAAATAGACCTCGATCTTGGCACTCTCGCAGCTGCGATCCGCAAACCTGGCCTTCTCCAAATTAAGCCACAAATCCCTTTGGGCCGCCACCTTAAGCTCCCAGATGCACTTTTCCCGGCGATAGTGATGCTCTGGCGGTGCCATCGGTCCGGCCACCATGGCCAGAGCTTTTTTGTACGGAAAGACCAGTTCACCATCCGGGGAGGGACCCAAGGTAATAGGACCACACAGCGGACCATGGGCAAACTCGTAGGTAGCCTCGAACAAGGGATTCGGGTTCTTGAAGTAGGAGGTTATGGCATGCTGGCCCTGGACAATCATCTCCAGGTTCATCTGGTCCGCCGAGGATATAACCCTGACTGCTCTCGGGATGTTGTCGCAAAAGCACGCCAGGTTGTTCTGGTACTTATCCCGCTCCTCCCAAATCACCAGCTTATCCACACGCTCCTCGTGACACCGCGTGCAAGCGTTGCTGTTGTACGGAAGCTCCTTGAAGGACACGGAATTCACCTCGATGATGGCCCGCGCATACAGCCTGCGATCCGTCACAAATTTGTACTGACAGCGCACGTCACTGCCACCGGTGCGCTTGAAGATCAGCGAGTTCAATGGGGAGCGCAGGCGACCGCCGGGATGTTTCCAGGCGTACATTACCTCATCGCACAGGGTGTTGGGAACGGGGTCACCGAAGCGGGTGTTGTTAAAGAAGTCATAGTGCGCCCAGTAGTAGAGTGAGCTGCCGCTGTAGCTGCCCGTCTTTGAGTCGAATTGCACGTAGAGCGAGGGACTCGTGCTGACAAAGTCCACCTTTTCCATGGGCCGGGAGAAGGTGTCGCAGAAGGTCTTGATAATGCGAGCAGGATCCGCGTGGTCGGAGTCGTAAATGGTCAGGGATTCGCCACAGTCGCCCTCGTATTTCAGAATCGGAGACTCAATCCGATTGATGCGGAAACTGTAAAGGAAAAGCAGGTTGAAATTTAATGTGATATCCTGGAATTTTAATATCACCCCAAAACTGTAATGCCCGCTTAATTTGCAAGGGGATATGAATTTTCTCTCGCCACAATACTGCCTGCACCACCGCAATTTAATAAAAATTCCACCTGCCAACAGGTAACTCTGGCACCCACTCACTCCCATGCACGTAGCATCGTTACGGTTTTTGGGGTCGCGATGTGAGTTGCATCAAATTGCATTCCCCAACTATATGTGGCAGGCTGCTGGGGAAGTAGTCAAGCCAGGGATACTTGAAAGGAGTTGATGTGGAAGGCCAATTTTCTGCAGTTTTCCTGCATTACGTTTGGGGCAAACACAAGTTTACGGTGGGTCAGCAGAATTCGAATGATGACACACAGCGATAAAATATGCTTTAAACTACTTTTTTGGCTTTTATGTTACACAAAAGAACCAGTACTCAGCCACACAAAAGACCTCAAAATGACATTCAAAATTCTCGGTCCCGTGTGCGGGGCTTTCCCAGCTTAACCCATAATATTCCATAAATTGTTATATAACTCGGATACCGTATATCCTTTTATGTAACCGCCATTCAAAGTGCTGTGAATACCGTTCTATGCAATTACATTTGGCTCTATCCGAAAAATATGACATAATACAACATTTTATTAACTCACACAAAGTTGCCGAAAAAACGGGAAAGCGAAAAAAGTTGGCGGGGCACGAAGAGAAATCACCATCATCAGCAGTTTGATGGGAAGGGGAAAGGGGGACGGGGGACAGGGGACAGGGGACGGAGGACTGGTGACTGCCACGCCTCCTAATCTACGTCAGTGGCAGGCAGCAGTGTGGCACAAATTTCATTTGGTTTCGCTCTTGTTTTTTATGCCCGTAAGTCTCTCCCCTCACTATTCATAATAGAGCAGAGTTACTATTTTTTTGCGCGCTTGGTCACCCCCCCCTTTGGGGGTTCCCCGGCGTGGCACACCCTGCCTGCACCCCATATACGCCTCTCGACGTGCCCATACTGTTATTCACGTACGCGCTGTCGAAAAGTAAGCCCCAACACCCAACGGCATGTCCTCGTAATCCGTTTGCAGCCTAGCCCCAGTTACAGTTTGTACACGGAGAGAAATGAGCAGGATATGCAGAAAATTAGTGGGAATATTGGGATGATATAGGCTTAAACAAACTTTGTACAACTCAATAACTATAATAGAAATTCACGCACTTATGCCTTGTTATCAAACCTTCGTTGTTAAAATTTGTACTTCAAAAAAGGAACGAAAAGCCTTCTAGGATATATAACAATTCTACACCTAATAATGCCAATGGTTCTTGTTCGATTTCTAAGGGTTGCAAAGGTAGTAAACATAAAATAGGTGCCTTGTATATCCAAGCTTACTCATTTGATGATCTCTGAGAACTATTCTTCTTAAGTTTCTGGTTTAAACTTCAAAATAAACTTCAACTTAAAGGCCACACACTTTTAATCTGTATCCTAAGCTTAGAAGCGGAATCAATTTAGCTTAAAAATTGTCCTGCCCTTGGAAAACCCCTGGAGAATCAATGTATTTTCTTGGTGTAGCTTGCAGTTGCGAGCAAGTAGTCCAAACTTCCCGTTTTGCTGACTGAATGGGTCGGTGTATTTGGGGTGGCAGAGCCAGCACTACGACTAACTCTGGTAGTGCCAATGGGGGTCGCGCGGGGATTTTTGTCAACTGGTTAGCCCGGTTATGTGCATATGGGAGTCGATTGGTGTCGTGGCCAAAGCCCAGAGCGTCAGTTTATGTGGCCATAAGGCTTATAAATAGCCCAAGTATGCGCCATGTCTTGCGCATTCCAAGCGGATTTTTTCTACGTTTTTTTTCGGTCGCGGCAAAGCCCCCGAACGACACTTCTTTTGTGGGGTGGCGGCAAAAAGGTGGATAGATACAATTGATTTTATTTGGGTTATTCGGGGAGAGATTGCCCCAATCGAGCCGTAGGCTTGGTGCAGACTTTGGTTTTATTAGTCATTATTGTCTAAGAGTAGATAAAATGAGCATAAAATAAATGTAGCTGGTAAATAAGTTAGATAGCTGCACGTGCGTGTAAACTTTTCAAACTCGAGATCCCTGCAGCGACAATTTAAAGAGGAAAAAGTGGCGCTGAAATGATAGAGGACATTAATCCAGAGTAGTAACACAATCTATCGGATAATGGCCCACTGAAGCAGACGCTGATGAGTTGTTAGTAGCTAGTAAAACTACATAGTACACCCCCATTACTCGGACCATTCACAACATTATTGGGGAAAAGTGTGTGCTCTGCACAAGCAAATGGATTGCTTGTCGTCTCCCCCGTTTCGTTCCCGGGACGAAAACTTAAGTGCAATATACTCGAGGAGTAGTTCAACATCTGGTCAGCTCACTCGGAAAAAATCGCAGGACATAGGTAGGAGCGCAGGAGCAGCAAGGAGCAGCAGGAGCAGGGAAGCAGTAATAGTAGAAGTAGACAAAACCCGGACAAACAAAAAAACGAGAAGCAGCCAAAAGCAAAGCCATGACATGTTACTTAAATGAGCAACTTTGTTGGAAACAATGTCGACAGCGTCTAGACTGGAGACTCGAGACTCCTGCGACAGGAGCGGCAGGACAACAGCTCCTACACACGAAAAGACGTGCAGGGTGGTCGTCGAGGAGGCAGGATGCTCTGGGTTTTGGACTACCGAGGTAAATGTAAACTGACGGCTACGAAGAGTATTGCGAGAAAACCTTCCTAATGGGCTGCAATTGTGATGTGCACTGTTTTTGGGGTAATATAGTTTCTCTGAAGAGTTTGTTTTCACTATACAAACTGAAGATCGCTTAATTTAAATATTATAGGACTGTTCCTCCACTGCTTGAAAGTCTTCCCAAAAATGAATGAAAAATATTTTCATAAATTAGAGACTGTGTGCTCTCAACTTCGGTTTTTAAATGCAGCAACCTTTGCTTCTTATTGCCACTTTTGTTTTTGTTATTGTAAGCGTTAGCTGCTACAACTTGAGTGAAGTTGGCAGAAACAACAAAACAAAACACAAACCGAAACACGACCACACTAACAGCGGCCCTAACAAACACACCAACAAAGAGGAAAACTTGGCCAGCAATAGTGCCGGAAAATGCGAGTGAGCGTGTGAGCAAGGCCAACGCAGCATTTGCCATAGAATTTTTCCGTGTACTTTGAACTTTTCGCCCCGAAAAAACGTTCGCTGCCACCCGCCTCTGTTCGGTTGCATTTTGTGCACTGTAATCACGCAATCATGTTGCCCACTTCTGAACTCTTAATGGCAATCGGTGTAAACGTGCGCACAACTTTTCCCAACCCACCGCCGGTCTTGCTTTTCCCTATTTTTTCCCTATTTTCCAGAGCACCTCTTGCCGGGTCTTGGCTTTACTTGGGTCCTGTGTAGGTGGACATAAATATTTATCTTTTGGCAAAAACTTGTTTGATATTTTAGCCCCCCGCTTTCGCATTCGCCTTCGATCGCCTCAACTTCCTGCCATGTGATGTTTGCCCCCGGTACACATAGTTTTCTTTGGTCGTTTTAGCCAGGCGAAAAACTTGGCAATGTTCGGCTAACAATTTCTGCATAAATTACAGACCGTTTGTTGTTCGGGTTCTACGGGGCGAGGGAGGTAAGCACGAAAGATAAGCAGGACGAGCAGGACTCCTTGCAGAATCGTTGCAATTGCAGCTGGATTACTCTAAACTTGGGCAAAACGAAGAATCAAGATTACAGCGCACAAAACCGTGTGATTTAGGGATGGGAATTACAAGAAGAATCATTTTTCGTTTCATGAGATATGCCGCCAGTATTGAACACATTCTAAAATGACTTGGTAAAGTGTCACCTAAACTTATTTCCGCTCGTTTAACTCCTGATCATCTTAAATCCCAGAATGATGATTTCAATATGAGATTCTTTTGTTGCACAGTTGGAGTTTAAAAACTTCCTGCTTTATCCTGTTTTCCTGGCAACCATCACTGCGGGGGCGGGGGCGGGGAGAGGCCGGGAAAACTTTGCCATTGTCTCTGCGCGCCATGCAAAGCCAAAAGCCGCAGCACAATAAAATATTTCGCAGGGCATTGGGAAAATGCAGTGGAAAACACTCAAAATGAAATGCACAATCAATGCGACACTTGGCCGAAAAGTTCAGAGACTTTTCTCCGGCATTCCAGACGCAAACAACGCCCCGGCGACAAAGCAAAAATATGTATATAGTATATATATGCGATATATCTTTGGATATTTGTATGTTCACAAAAGAACAACTCCAACTCGACACGTTAAATTAAAATGTCACATAAATCTTTGCGGAAAATTTCATTAAAACACGCTTACAGCATAGAACGCAGGGGATTGTCCTTGGGAAGGAGGGATGACATCTACGTAAAGGATGGGTCTGGGGTATGGGGTGTCAGGGGGGATCGGGGCAGCGACAAACCGCCCACAAAGCCGCAAAACTTTGCACTTGTAGCGCAAAAGGCCGGCCAACGGATTTCGGACTTGGGAAGGGATCAACTTCGTTCGGATGCTTCTTGTCGGAGGTCGGGGGAACAGGATAACTGGTTCAAAAATGGAAATTTTAATGGAAAAACTTGCGAATGCAAAGCTGACCCCGATCTTGAGACGAGCCAGGTTAGGGGTTGTGTTTAGCAGACAGGATAATTTAAAAAGTACGCCAAAAGGAAGTTGAAAGTTATTTGATTTTTGATTAGAAGCAAAACTTTTGCCGAAACTTTGTCTCCAAGATGGGTGGCTTGAAGGAAATATACTGTATAGTTTTAATGAGTACTATGTTGCAAACAGAACTTTTTCTAGATTTTCCTTCTGAGTAATTAGAAAATACATTTTTTAAAAGACAGATTCAAGCTTTTACAAGCTTGATATTAGTATTCGATTGGCCTGCAGTTTGGTTGCTCTTTATTTTCTTTTCAACTCGTCTAATCGTTTGGGAATAAAGGTGTGTCTTACCAACATGTGCCTAATATTTGGCCCACAAACTTTTTAACCAGTAGAGTTTGTATAGAAAGCCTCAGCACAATAACAACCCTGGCCTGCAATGAAATGCATGGAATTCCTAATGCTTACCTGGGGAAATATAGGCGCACGATTTCGCCGACATGTCCTTTGATGTGGTAGCTGCAGGACGTGTTTGGGGGATACCAGTGGGCGATGCTGAGGAAGATGCCCTCACTGGCGCTGCTGTCCTTCAGCGAGTCGGAGCTGAGGAGCCAGTCGCACACGCCGTGTTTGATTCCGGCGGTCTCCACATGACCCGGCCAGTTTCCCACGTTAAAATGGAATCCCGTATTTAGCAGCGGGCCTGCCGGCGACGTCACAAACTCCACGTACATATACTGAGATGTGCCTGCAAATGTGCAAATTGTTAGTAATGCGATGGGCGCACTCGTATCGTGGCTCCACCCACCGATAATGCTGAACGGGAATTTTCCCAGGCCGCAGAATTTTCCGATGAGCGGCGAGTGCTCGTCCCGGCCGTCGTAGACGGCCAGCCAGTCGTAGGGGCAGTGTTCATTACCGGAGCCAATTGGCCGGATCGGGCAGGTCATCACATTCTCGCATCTGCAATGTCAACAAATGTAGTCAGTCGCCTTGGTTCTTTGAAAGCGTAAATTAAATTTATCCGGCGTCGGACAATTCAATTCAAAGAGTTGTGAAAAACTGAACAATTAAAAAACTCACGTTCCACAAATAAGGAAGAAAACAAAAAGAAAAAGTTTCATAAAGAGTAAGGCTGGCAATTGAATAACTGACTGAGTGCTGAAGCTTTTAGTGTCTGGTGGAAATCCGTGAAAAAGTGTTCGCCAAAACAGGGATATGCCCCAAAGGGGTTGGCAAGCACTCAAAGCTTTCAATTATGACAAAAAAATTAAATCAAATCGAATCAGTCTTCAGCTTCACTTATCTCTCTAAACTACCAATTTACATTTTTGCTTAAAAGGCAAATAAAATTGATACTCGTATATTTGAGAGACAACAACTTGGATTAGCTAGTTCATTTCTGTTTGTGCAAAATGCTTTTAAATGGACTTGAATAAATGATTTGTGAGCTTCAAAGTTAAAGCAGTTCGCCTCGCTCACCCAAAATAACCCCCTTTGGCCACCGCCCATGGTCATGACATTCATTTGCACTTTACAGGCGGAAAAAAGTGGAAAAAGTTGCCACACAGCTTGAATGAGCGAGGGAAAAAATGTGGAAAAAGCAAACAGAAAATCTAAAGCGTCTGTTTTGAAGCCTTTTCTAATTTCTTGCGTCAGACGGGATGTGGGTCCGGGGATGGTCGAGAATGCTTTTAATTTTTTGTCGGCCGTCTGGCCAAATGGCATAACCCCGCATCGGGATGCCGCATCCCAGACAAAGTGACCTTTGGCCTGCTCAGTGTACACACGGCACAGCTTCCTCCTCCTTTAGGTCGATTCAAAATTTCAGGAGCCGACTGATTGGTGGTGGTCGACCGGTTCAAAAGGCAAATGAAATGCCTCTCACCTGAGCCCGGCCCGTGTGTGTTCTAATTGAAAGCTAACTTTGGCAATTACCAACTGAACTTTAATCAAATAGAGACCGAGCCGAGTCAGTTATTCAGTCAAAGCCATCGGCAGCGAGACAAAAAATAGCAATTTAATTGACAGTTCCATCGAGCCTGTCCGTCCACTGTCCACTGTCCACTTTCCACTTTTTTCTTTGCTTCACTTCAGTTGACCAATCGCTACAAAGTTGGCCAACAAAGTTTTACCAACTTTCGTATCTATATCCCGTCTATATGTAGCTCTGGCGGATAGATAGATTTCTATTAGCTAGTCAGTTCGTTTCAGTCAATTTAATCACTTTGTCAGCAAGTTTTCTCCGCCCCAGTCTGCCAAGAGCTAATCCAACTTATTGATAATAAATGCGTTGCTGGCCAGAAAGTTGATTACAAAGAAAGGCGGGTTAGGGGGCCAGGACTCGGAAAATGACTGTTTAGTCGACGGCTGAAACTTTTCTATACATATATATATTTATTTTTTTTTCTTATTTGAACCTCCAAACACACAGCACACATATCAAAAAAAAATAGAAGTAAGGAAAAAAGGCGCTCTGACTGGTAATAATTTTGGCATATTAAAAAACTTTTTTACTCGATGACTTTTGCATTTGTTTGGCATCCGGCCGCCGAAGTTTTGCCGTCTGAATTTTTCTGCTGTGATGGCACAAAAATACTCGTATTTTGGTGTATAGCGCAAAGAAATTAGGAATGTTGTGGTGGGTTGTACGGGATGTATTTCTCCCGTAGGGGGTTATACTCGTATATATTTTTTTCTGTTTGACAGCCAAAGGAGCCGCCGTGCAATAAAATGAAGTGATTTATAAAATAACATAGCAGCAACACAGGGGAAATTTCTGCTGACTCGACGGCATTTCCTCCTCCATTTGGAGCTGCGAAACAGGTCGGGTTTTATGAACTGGATTTATGGCGGATTTATACAAGACTTTGGTCGGATTATACTGATTGTTTCGCTGCGCGGAGGTGATTCCTCTGCCATTCGATTATGGATATCGTTAGGGAATACAGGACCCTGTATACGTTTCATTAAAGGCCTGCCTCCTGCCCCAACAATCTTTTAAAGTTTCCAACATGATTAGCTACTTGGCAGGGCAGAGGTTTGTTTGTCTAATCCCTTTCCTGCCGAGTCCTGAAAGTAACTTAGACTTGCAAATTAATACACACTTAAGTGCGGATCCCAGCTGCCACCTTCCCCTTCTTTTTACGGCTCTGCGAACCCAACTCAAAGTTGGCAACTTTGACATGCGTCTGTCGTCTCCGGTTCTGGGGGCCCGGGCAATGGACTTTTCAAAAGGTAAATATTCAAATTGAATCTATAAAAATAAATTGAATGTTGCTTATCTAATTCCGACTTGCTGTTGCTCGATGTGCACGTGCACGGCAAGAGCAGGATTCCGAAAGGAATCGACAGTCGAACGGCAAATATGCTGACTCCCAGAATTTGCACATCAAACAAGCTTTAAGATACTCGGGCACATCCACCGGCCATTTCGGTGCAAAGTGTTAAAAGCTGAAGGTTTTCCACCACCCATCCAACCATAAAATCCCCAACCATTTCGGGGCGAAGGAGGTGCAAAGAGCTCTGACCTACCCTCATTACCCCAAAGTCCATGATAAAGCAAATATTTTGTGAAAGGTCATTTGGGTTAAGCAAATGTAAATTGTATTTGTCGCGGCAAAGGCCGGGTTCCTGGGGGCCTGGAGGTCCTCCTGGTAACCCAGGGATTCATGCCCACCCCCCGTGTCATAAAATATTTAAGTTCTGATTTAAGCCCAAAATGTTTGGCAGGCAAATGAGTTGGTGGCCTAAATGGCCAAGGGAGGATTCTTAAATGGAAAGCAAATGTAGTTTGCATTACCGGGGATTTGTGTGAAATTCGAAATACAAATGTACAGACGTCTTTAATTACACTCCGACTTGGGCAAGTGGTGCCATCTTTACGATCCTTCCCACCTTTAAGCTGGGCTGGCGCTTTGTTCTACCAAGGATTTCATCATTTTGGCATTAATAGTACAAACACTGCAGCCAGTATTCATCTCTCTTCCCCTGCGCTGCAGCAACTGAGCACAACCTCACTCAAAATGTAATCCCTTAGCCAATTTTCCCAGACACAGAGCCACCGACATAGCCACGGCGAGAATTGCAAGCCGAGGACATGTCGCCAACGTTTTCCAGCAAATTGGTGCCAATTTTTGCGACGAACGCTCTGTCAAATTGTCATTGTCAGCATGCCAAATGCATTACAGCAACAACAATGGCAAAAGGATAAGCTGCCGCCGCCAACAACAACGCCACGATTTTTTGGGCGAAATGTCAGGGAATTTTTGTGGATTGTGCAATCGCCGTGCCAAAATGACAAATTACAGGGTGTCCGTCGGGTTTCACACTAATTTGAGAGCAGCAGAAAGTAGGTGACATCAATTTGCATAAATGCGCATACGAGTATACTTTTTCTAGGGCAATATCGGTTTTTGAACGAAACAAAATTATTGATTTGAGTAGTTTAATTGTTTTTTGTCTGATTTATACACTAATTAAACGTTTATTACGAACGCATGTGCTTAAAGAGCTACGTAATCAACCCGAAAAATATTTCATAGTTTAGGCTTTTTGCATTCGGATGTTTTTGTTTGATTAAATTGAAAACACTCACCTCTGGCCGTCGACGGCGAACTGCTCGTTTTGCAGATACAATTTTATGTAGGGCTGGCGGGTGTGCAACTTATAGCGGCAATTCAGGGCCCGAGGATATAGTCCAGGATACGCAGGCGACTGAACATAACAGGTCTGCAGGCGACAGTCCCGATACTCCCGCTCGCAATAAGAACTAAATGGAAATGGATAGGGGGTGTAGGATGGAAAATCATTGAATTAGAGGCCTGGAAATATTTAATTTAATTTGTTTCAAATTGGTTGTGTATCACTCTCTCAGCCCCTGATAAATGTTTTCACCAGAATGATCCACAGGACTTTTTGGGTTCCCTCCGGTCCCACCAGCACAACTCAACAACTGAAACAAGGAAGCCAGAAAATTGTGTTCACTGATTTGGAAATTTCTGTGCCGGTCTTTCCTTCGAGTGTGTGCGACGTTTATTTCTACGAGCTTGTAAAATTGTTCTTAAATTACAAGACCAAAAAAAAAAGTTGTGTAAAAATTCTCGTTCTTCCCGGGGTTTGGTGCGTATAATTTTCAATTTGTTTAAGCCAAACAAACGCAAAATCATTCAAAGCTAGCGTAAATATGATTACCATTTTTATTCCCCTTTTTCTCCGATTCTCTGGCTGAATCTTTTTCAATTTTCCCGAATTTTCTCCCTTTATTTTTTGCCAGCACTCTTTGTCTTTGGCAATTGGCCTTCGTTGTGGCTCCTCAATTGGGTTTGGGGCTTGGCTCTGGCTTTGGCTTTGGCGTTGGTGTCGATGGATGCGCGCGTGACCGCAAAATTAGCATAAAAATCATATTGGCCATGTGGGCTGGGTCCCTTTTTTCGCTCTGTGTGTTTGCCAATCCCCGAGGAGGGGTTGATGGGTTCTTAAAGAGCCCTGGCTTTTGATTTTCCCTAAACTTGAAACGGATAGGGGAACGAATTAGTTTAAATGATTGCTTGGGCGCCCTAATAGATGCATAAATTCAATCATTTTTCGCTAAAGTTTCTCTATTTAGAGAAGCGATTAAAAGAGCTCTTGAAAATGCAAGTTTCCCGCTGAAGTTTCTTATAATTTTCATATCTTTTTCAAGTGTTATCTATGAAATTCGTTGTGCCGCAAAAATGTTTCGCCCCTTTTTTTTTTTTTGCAAAGCCTACTTGAAAACTTTATTCTCGGCTGGAATTTGTATCCGCCCAACTGCATACATATTCGCAAATATCATTCGAGTAAATCTCGCATCGCATATTCCCTCTGCAGCCGCCTGCCACGACTTTACTTAAAGCTTGCAACTTATTTTATTAAGATAAAAGTTAGACAGGCAGAACCAAAGAACGAAAAACTCCAAAACGAGAATCAAATAAAATTTAATGTCTGCAAAGTTTTATTTTTGTCAGAGCGCTGGTGGCATAGAGTGCTGGATTTTGGGGCGGAATGTATTCCTCCATCTCTCCCTGGGCCATGGTTTCAATTGCTGACTTTTTCAGCCATCTTTCAGGCACAATTTCGCCGCCGCCCCCGCGTGCTTCGCGAATTTTATGTTTGCCGCAGTGCAGAAAGCACAAGTAATTCAATTTAATGCGACCTTCTGTTGCCGGATTTTTCGCCTGCTCTTCTCTCTCGCATATGATTATGACGACGAGGATAACGAATCCAAGACAAGGCAAGCGGTCCTGTCAGGACAACGTTCACGCTCTTGTTCAATATTTCAGTAATAAAATTGAATTAACGCCAACATTGTAGAAAAAAGGGGGGAGCGTGGGGGAGGAGTGCTATTCGAGTTTCTTTTGCGGAACAACCGATACGATTACCCCCATTTTGCGGCGTAAGCTTCTTACTTACCCCTGGACAACTTCGCCGCGACGATTTGGGTATAATTCCGGATGCTGTCCATAGCGCAGATAGACTTCGGTTTGCTGCTCGGCGCGTGAATCGAATGTGAAGTAGGTCTGCAAGTAGGAGAAAATGCGCGGGATGAGTGGACAATGCCAGAAAATCACGTATACGCCGTGTGTGCGCTGTGTGCGCCTGCCATTGTTGCTGATGAATTTTGTCAATTTTCCTGCTGCTGCCAGACAATTGCGTGTTTCGCTGGCGGATCCCTCAAACGCCGCCCCCGTTTTCCGCCACCCGCTTGCCGCATGGAAATGTGCAATGTCATTTGCCCTGCCACCCCAAAAAACACACGCAGTCCCTGTGAAGACACTCTGTTTTTCCCTGTTCCTCTGGCATCCTGTTTGCCATTGCTGTTGTTGCTCTCTTGCAACGGTTGCCGTTGCCTCATCAGCGCTAATGACGTGCTGCAGTGACGTAGGCTGCTGCCACGCCACACCCACACCTACACCCACGTCACCCGTGCCCCAAACATAGAGCCCTTTGTTAAAGGCCAAAGGAATGAAGTCAGCATCGAAAGGGTTGCAAAAATGTGGCCAGGTCTTTTTTTAATGAGAAATTTAACAAAACTTAAAATGATTCATGAATGTTGTTGCTTAAATAATCATATTAATTATACATGCTTTAAAGAAGTAAATATCAAGTGTTTCAAGGTTTCCCAATCTAGCTAAAAGGAAGGAAAATATTATATTTTCTAGACCTACAAAAGCAAATCTTCTCTACACACGATTTACATTTTCCCCAATTCAAACGAAAATATAATTTTTCATCAATTTGCATTGATAGAGGCATAATGTATTCCGCCCACTAAACAAAAGCAATGATTGCAGCCAATTTGCGAGAATTGATTCGACTCAATTTGCTTGGCAAATGGAATCAGCCAGCGAGGGCCATGGCCAAAAACATTCATTTCAATTACGGATATCAAAGTCAAAATTATCGAACAGACACCCGCAAAGCGATTTCCTTATTGGGTTTACCTGGGACTACAACCCCCCCTCCGCCTCCGGCCAGCTTGCACTCCCCATAATTTTGGCCCAGCCGCAGAGTCAACGTCATGGTTATCAATTCGCTCCGCTGTGATGGCCACATAAACCTCCTCGTTGGCCATTTTCCATTGGGGTTCTGTCAGCTTGGTCGGGTGGGGTTGCGGGCACAGCTGCAGGTGAGGGAATCCAGGAAGCGGGGGAGGCGATTCAGGGAGGAGGAGGAGGAGGAGCGGAGCACCGTAATGCACATGTCAATATTAAATGCGTTACCGGCGTCAATGACGTTAGCGCCACTTAACGATGTGAACAATGGCAGACGCAGGCTCGTTTCGATTTATCCAGATGCTGCTCACGTGGATACCACGTAGAGTCCCCTTTGGGGGAATCCCCGAAACGTCCCAGCACCCGCCCCCAAATAGCTTCCATGGATGCACCTTCCTGTTTCATATCTCTGGTTAAAAACACTGTGAAATTTTCCTTTGCAATTTGCAGAAAAATGTATATCCTTCAGCATATTCACATAAAATATAAATGTCTTCTTTAAAGCTACAAATTAGAATATCATATTCCAAATTTTATAAAGATCGTACAATAGAGAATGAAGATACGGCCAACAATAGATTTTCACCGCCCTTTGCCAGTGTCATTTCTGATTTAACTTAAGTTATTTGTATGTGCTGGTTTTATACATGTGTAAATGTAATTGGAGTTAAAATATTAAAACCGAAAAATTCATTTAAAATTAAATAGTCGAGTATTTTCGACTACAGCGATTCTTTCGTTTTTATTTAAAGAAAAATTCTTTCAAAAATTATCCGAAATCCTCTTCAAAATCGATCGTGTTTTTGGCAAGTGCAGATTTTAAATGCGACGAACATTCTGCAGCGAGCGGGAATCGCTTTGATCCTGATTTCAATGATGATGATGATTATTATGGTGCAGAGGATGACACCGTGGATGTTGATGTCCGCGCAGGACTCCCGTTAATGTCCTGACAAATTTGCGCTCGAATAAATTAAAATTTCAAACTGATTTGTTGCCGCCTGCTCAGTGGCCGTCCGTCTGTCCGTCTCGCATTTGTGTGGAAATTATTTTTGATTTATTTCGCATTGAATTTATGTTAATGCGAAATGCGAAATTATTACGTTTCCTTTTCGTCCTGTCTGCTGTCGTCTGTCCTGGCGCTCATTAAATCGCGTTATTACATTGCCAGCGAGCTGTCGCTTATTTTTATTTATTACTGAATAATGCCGATCCGACGCACTCGCGCCGAATAAGTGGCAAAAACTTTCCGTCTGTGGGGCAAACAAAAAAAATATACAAAAAATGAAAGAAAAGGGAATACAAAGCGCAGCATCCGCCAACTTTCAACTTGCAACTTCCCGGCGAGCTTGGAGAGTTTTCATAAATATTTATGACTCCATTAAGGTGTGCATAAGACACACTCTGGCGGGTGTCCTGCCAGAGGACGCTCCTATCCTGCCCTGGGTCTCCTGCTCACGCTCCAGCTCCAGCTCCCACTCCCGCTGCCGCTCCTGCTCCTGTCCTGAGCTCTTGGAGCACTCATTCATGGCTTTAGTCGGTTGTTTGTGTTTGCGCATCCCTGCAACTTGTTGTAAGCCGGGCCATAAAGCCAATCGCCTGCATTGACTACGCAACGCACAAGGATACAAGCACACTGCGGGCAGGGGTAGAGTAACCAGGCAGCCCAGAATCTGTTTGACTTTGAGATTGAATGGGAGCGGAGATCCTGAATAGAGTTATGGCCATACAACGATGTGATTTTGAAGGTTTTGATGGAACGGTTCAGATTGGGAATTGGTTTTGACGATTGCGAAAATGGAATGCGTTTCCCGGGAAGTTTGCACAAAAGATAAGCAGATCTCACAGTGGGGGGAAAAGGGTGAGCATTCCAAGGCAAACTTACGCTATCTCATTACATACACATTTTCTGTGGATTTTCTTACCCCCCGCACGCTGTCTTTAATAAATTTTAGACGCTTCATTGTCCTATATTTCCTTCTCATAATTTCCTGCATCTGTTGCCATTTGCATGGCATGCATTTTTCAAGGGTTTTTCTTCCGCCCCAGCAAAAATCTCCATTATAAATATTGAAATTCTTTATGTGACATAAAGAACTTATCTTTCATTTTATAAATGCAAATACCGCATCAAAAACGCAGCAGCCAAGCAGTTGACAAAAAATACAAAAAATAAAAAAACAGCGAGGAAAATCAGAGGAAAAACAGCAACGGGGCCAAAGCTAAATAGAATTCAAGTTGTGAACTGAAAATTCACATAGATATGCGCGCCGCCTCTCTATATATATATAATCTGGTGTGCATATATATACATAAACACGCTCGTATATATATCAACAGCAGAGGGAGAACGGAGACTGACGGCGCCAGCTTTCCAAAAAGGATGCAGGAGACAGGACACGCCGACAGACGGAGGCCAGACAACAGGCGGAGGCCCGCCCACGCCCCCTAGTCTCGGGTACTCCTGAATAATGCATGCAAAAATACGAAAAAGCGGGGAGAAAATATATACATATACGAAAAGAAAATAGGAAAATAGAAAAAATAAATATACACGAGCACCGACCGGAGTGTGTATAACTCTCGCTAAGTGCGAAAGTGAGTTGCATAGATGCAACCAAGCAGATAGAGCAACATGGGTCAGGACACGGCAACAGCCAGGCCAACCGGGAGCAGGAGCAGGAGCAGAAGCAGGAGCAGGGATGGCTGCATAAAGGACCAAGGGAGGCGGGGATGCAAGGGGCGGTGACGAAGGATTGGAAGTGAAAGGAGCGAAGACAGGCAGCCAAGTCTTGTGTGCTGTAATATTTTCCTTAAATTATGTGATAAATATAAATATACAGACATTTATATACGTGCACTGAAGGAAAGCAGAGATTTTGGATCTTGAAACGGAGAAAATTTCACAGATAAGCTTAAGTTAATGATCCTACATTTGAGCGCGAAATTACGTACCAGAGGAAACTACGTACGGCTATAGGTTGCGGGGCCGTTTGTAACATTATATTCAATTTAAGATTTTGAACGTGAACATTGAATATTTATTCAATCAAATATCTCGCACAATGCCCTTTCAATATGCAACTGTTTCCTTCGGTGTAAGAAATATATATGCACTTGTAAACATCTAGAAATATGCAGACAACGAGGGCAAGGAGGGACTTTTGTTTATTAGTGTAAGTGGCAAGACTCTGGCGACAGAAGATGTGGCATCAGCACACAGCAGGCAGCAGGCAGGAGGCAGCAGTCGGGCTGCAGGACCTCAAGGATGCCTAGATGCTTTGTTGCTCTAACAGTAATTGGAATTCTCTCCTGGCTGTTTCACAAAAATGAAAAGTCCCATCGCCGCCGAAAGCGGCAAGCAACGAAAAGAAAGTGGAAAGTGTCCAGGGGACCAGGACGAGTGGATGCCTCACCTGATCCGTAAAGTTGTCCGTGTGGAAGAGCACCTTCACGTAGCTGGTCTCGCTGATGAATGTCTGCGGCTGCTCGGCTTCCCCGCAAAACATTCCGGGTTCCCGGCGATTCGAGACATCCGTCTTGGCGTTGCCATCAACAATCTGTAACATGCATGGGGGAGGAACTCAATTTAGTTCAAGATATCGTCTTGTGTCATCGCTTAGCAAAATAAATTAGCTGCTGCTTCACATACGAGTATATACGAGTACGAGCATATTGCCCAGGCAATGGTTACACCCACCTGCAAGTAGCCGCCGTCGCAGTGGGTCGCATTGAGCAACTGACCCACTTTGAACTTTTTGAACCGCAGACGCAGCACAAAGTCGCGCGGCGCCCCCTTGAGGGTTCGGAATCGGTACCAGCAGGTCAGCGGGCGGCCGATGTTCTGGTTGGTGACCTCCGGCGAACTGATGTCCTCGAAGATGTCCACCGTCTTGTTGCAGTGGTCCCTGGAAATGTCCGACGAGCCGCCACCACCGCCGCCTCCGCCACCACCTCCTCCGCCACCACCGCCGCCACCACTGCCACTGCCACCTAAAAAGAGGGATAAAAAGGGATTTTTTCAGAACACTTTCATCGTGGGCCTTTGTTTTAATAGTTAAGGCTGGAGGGTCGGTTTTTCAAAACCGAATGATTTGCAATTACCACAACCACATTGTTTCCTTTCATCTTCAAATTATCTATTTCTTTACAAAGCAAACCAATTTTTTTGGGGGATTTCTTTTGGGTTATTTGATATCTCTTAAAGGAAATCTAGATAATTAAGTCGCACAATTTACAAGCTTTGAAATTTGTTGTCTCCGCTTCAAGGACCCGGCTCTTGATTTGGGTTTTGCGATAGCATCTGCTCAGCTCCGTCCTTTTACGCAAAATATCTCCCTGGCAGATCTAAATGTACCTCCATGTGGGTGCTTTCTAAACCACACACGAGAATCTAGCTCCCCAACTAGTCAGCTTATTAATCTACAGCCTCCGCGCACCTACATTTTTATCTCGGGTCTAACAAAAAATACGGCAAATAAGTTAAAACGCACAAAGCTCCTGCGGCAGTTTCTATTCATTGTGCTTAATTTATACAGCGAAATGCATAAATGACAAAAGGACATTGTGCTGAATTTGTAATTCAAGTCTGGCTGTCGACAATGCCTTGCCTTGGACCCCCAACTCGCTCTTTAATTCCACTGTTCCCGAAGTGCACTGGAAACAAATTGGGTAGCGAAACTAGTTACTAGTTAGGGGCAGTGCAAAGCAAGGATTTTGTTGATACATTTTATACAATTTTAGGGGAATTTTCCATCTTCAAGATAACATTCAATACAGTTGAGATATTTTCTTGAGTGCAGGGACACCCCCCCATGCAAAAGACGCAGACGTCGTTGCCCGTGACAAAGACCAAAAAAAGGAGAAGGTCCTGCCACACGGACCCGCCCACCCGGCACCAGCGCCCACTTTAGCAGTCAACGCGCGTAAAATTTTGAGCAGAGAACTGAGAACTGAGAACTGAGAAGCGAGAATTGAGAAGCGGGCAGTGAGGAGGAGAATCTCGTCGAGAGTTGCGTTGAGTTTCGCGTCGAGTGTTCGTGTGGCTGGCTTGTAAATTGCCCCAAAGGCGAGTGCAAGGCCTTGCCGAGGATCTTTTCGCCTATAATGCAAAAATATTCTTGGGGCCCAAACTTTTTAATCAGAGAAGAGCGGCGCAGCCAACCGGGCTGGGGCTTGGTTGTTTTGGTTGGCAAACAAGGAGGTTACGTGACCAACATTGCTTCTGCTGCTGCTGCTGCTTCCTTGTCGCCAGTTTGCATTCCCCTGATTGTTTTTCTCTGTATTCGTATTTTTCTTTATTTTCGGGCTTGTTTAGTTAAATTATGAAAGACAAATCTTCTGCGGTTTATGTGAGCGGCATACGATTTAGTAAATCAAAAGCGTTGCCCTGTTTGTGGGGTGTGAAACGAGTTCGCGTCCGTCCGCCTGCTAAGCACTCGAAGGCTTGGCATAATTGTGAGTGAAAAGAAGGTACAACCGCATCAAGGATATCCTTGGCATTACCCACTAATTGAATCGGCAACTTAATTAATACGAGAAAAGCTAAAGCTTTTTGCCTTGCTCACTGGCAACATCAAAAAGGATTTAATTAAATGTTATATCATACACTTTCATTTAGCTTACGGGACAAGGGTTTGGCAGGCGAACCGCGAGCTGCGAAGGGGATAATATGGCGGAAGGATATTGCTTCAAAGGGACGCTTTCAGCTTTGTGTGGGCAAATCGATATACACGCGAACATCGTACATCAGAATTTTGACGAAACGCAATCAGCTTAGCTACAGGCAAACCCACAAGCCACCGGAGCCAGGGAGCCACCCACCCGGAACCGCTGAAACCACCAGCCAATATCGCCACCGCCAAAAGCGCGCCATGTGGTCCTGGAGCTTAACAAGCAGCCCGGTTCTGTCCCCTGTCCCCGCGTCCCGTGTCCCGTATCCCTTGGGTTCCTTAAGCCGAAATCAAGAAGGATTAAGGAGTGGGAGCCTGGCTGTTGGAAATCGCCGACAGCGACAGGCGAAATGGCGTCTAACAAATCTGTTTAATTTATCAGCCAGTTTCATTATGTAATACACATTCTATGTTAATGCCACCCACTGTGCTCGCCCGTCGAAGATAAACGCCAAAATTGTAATTCAAACTGGAACTCAAACTCGAACTCGAACCCAGCTTTCTGGTAATTAGCGGTCAGGAGCAGGCAGTGAGGCAACTTTAAAGCAACGTTTGTTTCTGAAAAAATGTAGACCCACTCTGTCATTGATTTCGGAATTCAAGAGTGAAATAAATTGCCGTTTTTCTATTTAACAAATTTCATGAGATCTAAGGCATTCCCATAAATAAATCAAGTCAAACGGCAAATGCCAAATGCCAAATGCTTGATGAAAACGCTGATGAAAGACCCTTAAAGTTGCTCCTACCTCCTTAAATATATAGAGGAGGTAAAAGAGGGAAAAAAGAAGCAAGTAAGCCATCAGTCAGCCCGAGGCCTTTGGCCTCGTCAGCAGTTGCAGTTAAGAAAGAAAGCAGACTGGGGAGCCATGATTTAAACACTCGCCAAGTGCCAGACGGCAAAGTCCAACTGGTGGCACTCACTCACTTGTTAAGCCTTAAGTCGCAGCTCACTGCTGCGTCCTCGTCCTCGTCCTCTTCATTCTTTAACTCCTTGCCGCAGTTCACCCCTGGCTGGGTCCTTTGGTCCTTAATCTTCGTCCCGTAAAGTTCACACAACTATTGTCACATGCGATACACCCACTCAATGGGTTACAAGACCATTGAGGACCAAACATCTAGCAGAATATCTACTCGCTAGATTACACCCAGCAAAATTGTTGGGAATTGTGTATAGAATTTTTTTAACTCTCAAGTAATTTAGGAGCAATTAGGGTTTTGGTGCTAATAAATTGTACAAGAATATCAATTGATAAACCATTTTATAAGTCTTCTAAATAACTAAATGTACTGATGCTGGCATGCAACTAATATTTCCCATATTTGAGTCAATACTTTATTACTTATTTCCGACTGTAACCGATACCTTCCGGTTTCCCCTTTTCCCACCAAATCCTCACTTTTCATCCTTGAAGCGGCTTTTCCTGCGAATCGATTAGATACGCTCCGGCGACCTGCGGAGTGGCAAATGGTAGTGGACTTTCAATCTCCTTTTCTGTTTTTCCCACTGCCCGGTGACTGGTACCAGCTCCTGGAGAAGCTAAAAGTCATGCTGGAAAAATGCTGAAAGTCGCAGGACCTTTGCATATCCCCGCCAATTCCTTGCCCCGATTTTGTGCCCACATGTTGATATATTGTCAACAGACGCACATCGCATTTGTCTCAGCTTTTCCTCTTTGGTTTTCCATGAGGCCGGCTTGGGGGATCTGTTCGGGGTTTCCCGCCCCCTTGATTCTTGTGTGTGTCCCTTTTTTGATAAAGGTTGACAAGCCTGCCTCCCGCTCGTATCTCGGGTGTGCAAGGACCCGCTTCGCCTCCACGTCCTTGTCAACAGGCATTGAGGAGGCCTTGGCATGGCAGACATGAAAATCGATTATGAAAATCGTTTGTTCAACATTTTTCACGCAGATACGCACCAGCTTCTGTCGCTGCTGCTACTGCTGCTGCTGCTGCTGATGCTTCTGTTGCTGTGAGAAAAATGGGAAAACTGGGAAACAGATCGAGAGGTTTCAGTTGTCGTTGCCGCCTCAGTTCTTTTTTTGCATTTGCATAAATATTTTAATAGAATTTTCGTCCCTAAAGCGGCTTTTACTATTTTGCAGCTGAGACTGCTCCCAGTCGCCTTCCCGAGACTCCCCGTCCCCCGCACTCCATAAAGATTGATGTTTAATGTTGGGGGCCCCTTGAAAAAGGGACGGACAGGAATGAAATGAAATTGACTTATTCAAATAAGTGATTTACCACTTGACGACAACGAGCGGACCCAAAAACTCGTAAAGTATATACGAGTAGACTAGCAGCACAAGAGTGAGGAATTTGCATAAAATTGGAAAAGGAACTTGCCAAACAGCAACACTCAAAAATGGTTGCTAACTTTCGAAGAGATAGATGGCCATCAAGAATTGAATTTCTTGAAGTGGGTCTTCTTAGGGAAATGACTGTCAAGGTTTGATTGGATCAAACATCAGGGGATGTGTATTGACGCATTAAATTATTGCGGCTCCTACACATTTTTGCCATAAACAATAGGACATTTATAAATACTTCCACTGAAAATGCAGGTCTTCTGGAGACTGAATATACTCGTCATTTCAAAACAGTTTTTCATTTCCTTTATGGGATTATTCGAAACTTAAGCTTTTATCTTGAATTGCCAACTTAAAGCTCACTGTTCCTTTGAGCCATTTTTCTGCCGCTTTGTCCTTTTTTTTTTGTTGGCTTGTCCACTTCAAGCTTCAAGGATATTAAGATTATCCATCAGCACTCGGACCCAATGCCCGCAACCCCGCCCATTAAAATTTCCACAGTCAAATGAATACAAATGACCTAACGCTTTAAATACTAATAGCCAGCAAATTCTCTCTTATCAGAGCAAAAACATTTCTCAACATTTTTCCTGTCACTTTTTATCTCGTTCGATGCTTTTCTTTGTGGCCGAAAAAAAAAACTTTTGAACAAGACAATTTGTTAAAAAGGAAAGCCAAGAGGAAAAAGCTGCAAAAGGACAACCACATCCTCATCAAGGATGCCAGGAAGCTTCTCCGGCTGTCGTTGATAGATTAACTGTAACGGTGATGGATCATTTACTTAAATTATTAAAATTGCCTACTCAAATTTCACACACAAATGGAGAGCAAAGTTTTCCCGCCGCCGCCGCCGCCTCGTTGTCAGTGAATGATTCACTGTCTCACTGACAGACTGATTGAATGCGCAATTGATGGCTCCACGATGAGGAGAGGTACGGAAAATGTGAGTTTCCCAAACCCAAAACAAATCTGTCAGAGCCAAAAACAAAACTCAAGCTCAGACGATAACAAAAATAAAATATAGCCGAAAATACTCAGAGAAGGCTTGGTGTCGGCAATGGAGTGTACACTACCAAGTTCGGGGTGTAGTACATTTATTAAAAAGTATTCTAACTTTTGAAAGCCTAAGCTAATTCAAATAAAATCAAAACAAAATAAAAAGCAAAAGAGCATTCCGTTGTCTGCTTATTTTTTCCTAGTTTATTGTTCCTGTTTTGTGATAATTTTATCAACATGAAAATCCATTAAAAAGTTTTCTCGTCCGCATTTCAGTTTTCGTGCTGTTTTGGTTGAAATATTTTCACAAGCGCGGTCTATGTATCGGCTTACTTTGAGCTCGAGGATCCCCTTTCCCTGGCATCCTCACTTCCGTTTTCCTTTCGGGTGTCCTTCTCAAAAGACTTCCTTGCCAGGGTCACTTTGTGCTTCGATGCGTAAAAGTTTTTCTCGTTTTTTTTTTTACCCAATAAGTATACATATATAGATTTTATTTGGGCAACCCCGAGGGCCATATTTGTGCGGCGACCTTTTACACTTTTTATGCTGATTTCTGCTGATTTTTCCTGTGTTTTTCTTTCCCCCCTTTTTTGGATGGGGGGCGACCAGGAGAATTTTTTGACATTTCATGATTTTTGTATGCTTTTCCAGTTTCGTTTTTCGTGGTTGACTACTACGGAAGAAATCTCAGATTGCGATTCAAGCGGGGCTTTTCCTTCATTAGTTAAATAGCCCATCCATGGTGTAGGCTAACAGACTGCCTGCGGGTTTTTACTCCATTTTCCAGCCAATGCCGGAGCAGTCAGGATAAAAAATAAAAAGGGTGAAGGAAGCACAGGAAAAACTCTCATCAGCATGAGCACACAAAAAATTGTACCTGAGGCGAATTTTCACGAATTTATTCATTGTATCGAATATGTCAGGAACAGGACGGCCCGGAACGTCAATTCAAAAGGACGGAAAGTTCGTATTTCGGGTCGGTAAAGAGGAAGGAGCCAAGGGGCGGAACTCAAGCTATCCTCTTGACAAGTTCATCAAAATCTGTGGCTAATGCAGGAGGCCCGGAAAGAAATAAAATAAAAGCCAATGTAGCAAAAATTTCTATCCAGTTGCTGAGGTTTTAAGAGAGCTTAAGGACAGGAAATTTAAATGGCGCAGTAATTTTCAACGTCTTCATCAATCATGCGAGAACTTCTTGATTGTTTTTTAATAACAATCCCTCTCAAGTTTTCCCCTTGGAATATTTACATGGCTTAAGCCGCTTTTGCCAGGCTATCAGCCGAAAATCTGAACTCGAAAGGGGGTGAACCCTTCTTATGTTGATTCAACTTGTTCCCCTCCATCATGGCGATACACAATTCCCTAATCTGCCCTAAATCGCATTATAAATATTAAAAACCCACCCGCTCCCCTGCCCGCTTCCTGCTCCTTTCGTTTCGTGGTTCGTGCCAGACCCATTTACAATGATTAATTACAAGGTATCAGTACAGTTTTGTTTTCCCATCAATTTCAGGCAACTTTGGGTGCCCAAAGTCCTGAAATTCCCCGGAATCCGCAGCCTCCCTCCCGATCCAAAATCTACAACATTCAATAAGCAACAAGAGAGCAGAAACCGCATCTTGCTACACGAGCCAAAGTCGTATCCTTAATCCCCCAATCAATCTGTTGACCTTCAACCCGAAATGACTCACAAACAAGCCGACACACACGTAGCAAAGTTAGTCAGGCATGAAAACGTTTTCCCATTTGGCAGCAATTAAAGAGCTTCAAATGAATTTATATACACATCCATAAATTAAACGAGTCCTTCTTCCACACCCCCTCTTCATTCATTTCATTTAAGTTAATTAGATTCAATAATTTTGAGGCCTAAAGCACAGAAATTGTATGCCAGACCGACCGACCGACCAACCGACCGGCTATCCGGAGAGCCCTAAGTCGAAATGGTTGCTGCGTGCCCAAAATTTCTAAATAGCCAACATAAATTGAGATTTATATGGGCGCTTAGGTGGCCATCACGGCCCTGTTCTTGGTCCGTTTCGTCCTCCGGCCCGGAGCAATTGAAATTCGCCAATTTCGTAGATTTTTATGTGTGTACACTAAAAATGAAAATTTAACGTGGCCATAAAGAAGCGGAATGTAATGTCCATTGAAAGCTGTCTATATGACCTGTAATTATCCTTGATTGAGGGATATGTGACGTTGCGAAGTAAAGTTCAGATTTCTGGGGCGGGACGAGCGCATATCTTGCCAGTTAACTTGATGAAAACTTCAATTATTCTCATCCCATATTATGTAATATCGAGTCGCATTGATAGAGTGCAAACTGTCTGCTGCTACCCTTTTTTCTCCGTCTTTTCCATTTTATTGAGGATTTTTCAGAACGGAAATCCAAAAAGTTGATGGATAAAGGCAGCAGAAAAAAAAGGGAGATAAAAATTGGCTCCGTATATTTAACGCTACGGAAATTGTTTCATCAATTTGTTAATAAAACGTACTCACATACGGGCAGCCAGAATGAGTAAAGAGTGCGAGCGAGAGGGGACACGGGCGTGCGACAGAGAGGGAGGCAGAGACAAACGTTTGACTTAATAAAATAAATTGTATAAATTGAAGTCTGTCATTTTGAGATTCCCAGGCGTAACATCACAGCCCCTCCACATTCACATAAAACATAACAAATTGCATGAAATTTACGTGTGAGTGGGACATGGGTATATACATATACATATATATATATATATAGGAATATACACATATACTTATATATATGCCACAAGCCCCCAAGAAAATTGTCATGCATGGCATGAACTCTGGGTGGAAAATGGCAGAGTCGAGCAACAAATTTCTAGGCCTCGAGTCCGAAATGGCAGAAGACAATCAAGAGTCAGTCACAGGCGAGACACACTTGTCTTTCTGTTCGTGGCATTTGCTCCTATATGTGCGCCTGGCTTGTCCCGGCCACATCCTGTGTGTGTGCTGTTGGCCCTATTCCCGGCAAGCTGGTGAATTCAAGCAGCAAAACATGGGTGAAGATGTTGCCTGGCAGGCAGCTAGTCTTTGGATTGAGTTGTCCTCCAGGCCGAGTGGGGGATACATTTCGGTTCGCAAAATGCTCTCTAGCACCATCAAGAATTCATAAGAAATAATTTCGTGTAAATAAAAGCAAAGAGTATACAATGGCAACAATGGGAACCTGTTTGCGAATCAATAGAATTAAAATTTAAAGGCGGCACGAAAAGAAATATCAAGAATATTTGGCCCAGATGTCAAGATTTGAGGGTCTTCAATTTGGGCTAAATGGTTTCGTGGAATTTTCAATACACCTATTGTTCAATAAATGTAAGTAATACTTGGAAATACATGGAAACCGCAAAAAAATAAGCAACAGATCAAATCAAGGCTCAGACATATTTTATTCTAAATAATAATGTGGTGCATGGTTTCCAAGAACTCTACCTTACGAAGAAACACTTTGGGTCCCTTGCGTTTGATTATATTTGGAATTAAGCTTGTTCACTTTTAACGGTGAACATATTTAGCTATTAATCCTAATGCTAAAGTTCCGATTAATTGGCGCCGATAAGAGTGATTTATGAAGATATATGTATGCATTTGCTGTTGCTGTTTTCAAGTTGATATCATTTATAAATCAACTTTATTCCTGGCCATCAATCGCCCGGCACAGATACGACTATTTTTACGGTTATTTGTGCTGTGTTATCTCCCGCTTTTGCTTTTCCTCCTGCTTGACGTTGTTGTATAAGGATATGGCTGGATAATAAAACTTATAGCAGACAATTTAAGGCAGAGGCAGCGGAAAGCGTGAGAGGCTAAGCAAAGCAAACTGAAATGGACTCGCAGGACTCACGTGCAGATAAAAATAACGGCAGGAAAATGACAAAGGCAGCAGGACCAGAGAGCAGCAGCGGGAGCCACGTGGGGAAATTGAGAAAGCGGCGGAGAAATGGAGCGGGAGAAAGCCAAGAGCAACAACAATGGATGCCAAGAACAAATACGGGGAAAGGCACGAGCTTGCAATTTAATACGCAGATAAACACACAAAGAAAACATTCAAGAAGGGGCCAACCCGGCAAGTGGTTCACTAAACAAAATTGGGAAAACTATGTGTGAAAATGTTCGGAATTAGTTGCCCTAAAAGATACCTACAATTTCCATTTTCAACTACACCCTTAGTTTCATTTATGTTCTGTAATTTTCTTCATTTGGGAAAGCTAATATCCCACTTTTTCTCACTGCAAAAACTTAGAGCAGGAAACGAAAAGAACCGAGGCAGATGATGAAGTCGCGCCCGGCACGCACATGACTAAATTTATCCAGCAACTAGGTAACCTCTCCGCTCCATCGCTATCGCCATCTCCACTCCTACTCATCTCCATCCTCATCCCGCTCCAGATCCAGCGATATCGGTTGAATGACACGACATGTACTATATGGATGCTTAGCTCCACCATCGCCCCCACTTGAAACAAGCTCATCATCGTCGTCGTCGTCGTCGTCGGCGTTGTTGTAGTCGCGCTTGTTGCTGATTATGTTGATGATGCATGTTGTAATGTTGTTTAGGCCGATGTTTCGGCTCTGCCTGTGCAAAGCGAATGCAATTTGTAGCAATTGTATGGCCCCGCAGCTGGCAACCCTTCGGGCGGCGTTTGTCTGGCATCTTTGACGTGTTTGACAAGCTCTCTCGGGGATTGCAAGGCGGTGAAGGGGGGGAGGGGTGGCTCCACCACAGAGGTGGTGCCAGAGTTTGCCGTTTGAAAGGTTATTAATATTTATACAGCTCTGCCCCGCAAGCCGAAACCCGAAAGCTGCGTCAGCCGATTGATGCAAGGCGTTTAATTTGTGGACGGGGACAATGGGGCGTATGAGCAATGCCTGTTCTGTTGTTGCATTGCGGTCGACTGGCTAAATTGTCTGGCAAACGGATAATGGTTAGCGATTGTGTGTGCCAATGGATTACGAACTCAAAGCTGAAAACAAGCTATAAATTCCCCTGAAAACCTACAAGCACTTTGAGGACTCATCAATCTCTCCAACTGCCCCATCTCATTCCTGGGCCATTAATTACCCGATAAACATTTCTTATTCATCTACCAGAAAACCAAACCGACAATTAAGGACTTAGCTCACCTAACCACCTTCCCCAACCGCCGCCCTTTCGTCCGTCCGTCCACCTTCTCTGCGAGAAACTTTGGTGTTTTCGCTGCTTTCCCTGCATTTTAATTGCAAATTTTGCACAGACATGCCGCAGATGTGTTGACTGAAGAGCTTAACTCGGAGACTTGCGACGGCGAACGCAAACTTTTGAGACTAATAAAAGATTTCTGATACGTGCGAAAGAAATATTCATGAATTTTCATGAAAATTAAATTAAAAAACTTGTTACAAGCGATGGGTGGTGGAGGGGTTACTGTGGGTGGGAAGCCGTAGCAACTTCGCGTAATAAACAAGTTAAAACTCTAACCATAATTTGGTTTTATTTTATTTTCATTTTGCTGGCTGCAAGTAAACAAGAAAACAAAAGCTTCATAAATTGAAGCCGCAGCATATGTGTGGCATCCACCCCGCAGCATTGTGTGGTGGGTGGGTTGTGCTACAGTTTATGGAAGTTTTTCCCTTATTTTGTTTATTTATTTTTTCTTTTCTTTTTTTTGAGTAGCTTCCTCAATTGCGGCTTTTGGCTTTGGCAACATAGTTAAGATACAACAGCCAAGTAGGGTTGCCTTCCATGGTCGGTTGGTGGGTTCTCCATCCGAAAGCCTTGAGGAGTAGGCAAAGTTTTGCTTTTACACTCAATTACAATGCACAAAGTTTGACAGGAAATTACTGTATGGCAAAGTTGTGAGTGTTTTTGTAAAGCTCTTACAGCTCTGCCGCGAACCGAAGCGACCCGGTTAATAAGTGAGTAGAGATACCCCAAAGACATGCCAAATTCGTGGCAGTGTATCGGGAAGATATCAACGGGGAAAAAGGAAAACTTTGAGTAATTGAAAGCGCCGGGGGAGACCGCTGGATTATTCAATAATAACATTATTCGCTCTGCAGGGAAAAATGCGAGCAAGTGGCATTTCCATAAATCAAAACAATTCGTGCATATAAATAAATCAAATGAAAGGCTGCATAATCGTAAGAGCAAATAAACGCTGGGAGGACCAATCCCAACCGAACCAAACTAAACCATGGATCCGAAATTTATTTCAATATTTGCTTTAACAAATTGCTCAAAATCACAGAGCAAACAATCACATGCCAGCACACATCGCACACAGAAAGAAATTAATACAAATTTATTGCATTCGAATTTGTCACCCTCTTAGTCTCGCCACCCGAACGGAATGTCCTTCAATGAGCGGCGCATAAAACAATTACACAGCGTTGGCCAACAAAAACGGTGCCCAATATAATGAAAAACAAAATGTTTTTGTTGGAAATGAAATGAAAACAAATTTCTGGCGTACGCATAAAAAATGTAACACACCGAAAACCGTGAATAAAAACACAAAACACACATTTTTAGGGCTGCGGCGTGTGCTTGGTTGGCAAAAATTTGCACACACAAAGCCGTTGGACATTTTTTCATCTGGAAACTTTTAAAAATATCATAAATAAATTTCGCTTTTCGTGCATGAAAATGCATTCAATGTGCTCAAGGTGTTTCATGCATATTTCAACATTATTACCGATCTGAAAAAGTAATAATGCGATTCACAGGATTTCTCTATGGAAGGTTAAGGATTCAGAGCTTTTTAAAGAGGCTCAACCCACTTTTTTGAATATTTACCTAAAGTCTGGCAATGTTTTGATTTCATTTAGTATATTTCCAACTTGTGCAAACCTAATTAAACTTTCTCGGCATTAACCGAATCCCATAAAATTGGCAGTTAAATTGCCTGGGCCTGGTTTTGGGCTGGAGCCAGGGGCAATTACGCATCGTTTCATTATGAAATTTATCGTATTACGTTGATGAAATCACACATGAGGAGCTGTCTGGGGGCTGGCTCTTGTGTCTTACGAATGTCAGAATCGCTGGCAGCCTTCGTTTCGCTTAATTTCCCCATTGGCTGATGAATCTATATGTATCTTAGCCTGGGCGGCGGGAGATGGGCATGAAGGAGTCACATTTGCTGCTAGAATTGTTTCACATTGTGCGGCAGGCGCAACAATTACAAAAGGATAAGCGAAAGGCAAGCAAAGCCAGTAAGAGGTCCTTGTGTGCGTTGGTTTGTGTTTATAATTACACATGAATTTCAATATCCTGCAGCAGTCGTGGCTCGTTCCGCTTCGAAGAGCCCAGCACCCCCTTTTCACCCGTTTGCCGTCGATATTTACCCAGCCAGCTGGCTTAATGACATTTTCTATATTTGACTTGACTTTAAAATGTTGCCAAATGACTTTAACAAGGCACAACAAAACCCTTTTTCCCTCGCCGCCGATGGGAACTTTCCATTTCCTATTTCTATTTGCCAAAAACTCTTTCCACCCCGAAAATCTTTGGCAATTTTCGTGGAAAAGTTTTTAATGTACTCGGCGTTGTGTTCTGTGGTTCTCTGCTCCACTGTGTGTTGTGTTCTGTTCTGTGTTTCGGTTCGGTTCGTATTTGTATTTTGTATTTGCTTTGAGTGGGCGTGGCAGCTGCCTTTCGCCTTGTAATTGAGTGTAAGCGCTAATTGGAATTTTGATGAAGTTCGGCGGGAATTTGGCAACAGTTTTGGGTCCGCAAACGCGGGGGAGTGGCTGCGGATTCTTCGTGGTTCGCAATTATGTAAGTAGCAGTTGAGAATGTTTCGAATTTCGTGTGGTCGCTGATTGAAGGGGCAAGTGGAAGGGGACAAGGGCTTAAGTGAGTGTGGAAAAGCTTCGGGTTGTAGTCACTCGAGTTGCGGGCATTAAGTATACGCCATGCGGAACAGCTCGAGTTCTCAAGCCCTCTCGTGTGCCGGCAATTGATAACTCGGCGGCAAAGCGGCAAGAAATTTAAAGTTTGCCCACAACTTTGGCTCGAAATCAGCCGAAAAATTCATATCAGCTTCTGCTACTTCTCGAGGAGATCCCAGAGGGCGAATGAAGTCAAAACTTGTGCCGCCCAAAAGGCGTGCTACTCATAATAGACTCCCCTATTGCTTGGCAGTTGTTCCTGCGAACAGTTGCACTGGGAGATGGCTCGGACATGTCGAAATATTGGTGAAATAACTAGACACGCTGTACGCTGTAGTCGAGATTTCTCAACAACAAGATACCATGTACCTATTTTCACCACGCATTCACACTGGCAAAGGCCGTATCATCATTATTTATTGTCCGATCTTTGTACAACTTGCCACAGGATTAGAAATTTACATTTTTTCTGCAGGCAGAATGATTTATATCTTTTGCTTTAACCATTTCGGAGATATAGAAAAATATGCAGGAGAAAATATGGTTCTTTTAAAATTTCAGAGGCAAAAGGGGGCGTGGCTAATGTTAAACAAAGACATATTATGCTTATAAACTAAATGCACCGAAAGCAAAAAGAATTATATCTCTAGCTCCCACAATTCTAAATATATTCTCAAAAATGAGTAAGAAGAAACACTTTTTTAGGAGTTTTGTTTAAGGTTGTATAGACTCTACCATATATATTTTTTCGGAGTGTACTCTTCAAACAAGCAAACAAACAAGGAGACGTCCTTGTTTCAGCTTTGCTTTTACTGGATTCTCGTTTTCTTTTCCTCTTTTTTTTGCCCCCCTTTTCTGTGTTTTTGCACTGCACCTTAACCAGGAAGTTGTGTGTCATAGGAAGCACTTGTGTGACATAATAAAAACTCATTCCCTATGCCTTTTTTATGGGTGCAGACCACCTGGTCCTTTCTATAACATGCTGCACTTTATCCTTTGTCAACAACAACAGCAACGACAACATCAACGTCATCATCAAGCAAGCAGTAAGGGGACCCGCAATGTTTTCCTTCCTAAGCCAAAGTCAGCAGGAACTACAAATGAACTTCGTACGAGTATATGCTCGCACATGTTACATATAGATGGTATATAGAAGGTTTACCATCCAACGCTATATATGTAGCCAAAAGGCCTCGCAAAAAAAAGGGGTATGAGTAAACTGCATTTAAAAGCCCCTTCAGTGAATGGCAAGCAACTTCAGTCTGTGGGCAAACGCATTTGCATTTCCATTCCAGCTACGAAAAAGTTGCATAAAAAATTATTAAAAACTGTATAAATTATTTTTAAATTTTGTTTAAAACAGCTTCAACTTTGCACTCATATTGAATGCAGTAAAAGTACAACAGCTTAATTGAGGGACAGTTGTTTATTCCCTGACTAAATGCGATTATTGTGTAAGCTTTTCCGTAAACCTAATGTTGATTTTAGAAACTGCCGCATCCGTTAACCGGCAGACATATCAATAATATTCATCTAGCCTGGCTGACAATGTTGACACAAATATTTATTTAACGTTTTTATTGCGAGACCAGAACTATTCTGGGCTTGTAGTCGTACTCCATGTAATTCCCAAATCCCCTGCTTGCCGCAGTTTAAATTCTGCAAATGCCAGCAAATCTGGTGGCCTAAAAAATATGATAACCCCTTTGCATTTGCACTTTCATTAGGGGAAAAGGGGGGGCGTCGCTAATTGAAATGTGTTTGCCTTTCCTTCTGCAGAATGAAATACTGCTTGGCGGGCAAAATGGATTTGCAGCCAGCCTGCCAACCGCTTTCTTTGATCAAGGGCCTGTGCGCCCCTCTGCCGCGTGTCTTGACTCACTTTGAGCAATCAATTATCAAGTTAGAGCCGCCGAAAAATCCAATCCCGCAGCAGAATTCGCAGCAATTAAAGTTTGCATCATGCGTTGTGTTCCGCAACGCCTTTTCCAATTTTTTTCCGAGGTTTTTGGGGGCTGGGACCCTCGTTTCATTTCCAAAATTTGCATAGTTCAAGGGCTTTGCTCGCTAACTGCGTTTGGATGGACCCCCTCTCCATTTTTTTGCCGGCATCCGTGGCCTGAAAAAGGCGCACAAAAAATATGAAGTATAGTAAAGCCAAAACCCCACAAACCAGGAGGGCGGTGGCGGGAGGAGGGCGGCTGTGAAATGAAATTGTTGCTTGCCTGCAAAATTTGATTATCCTGCGAGAGTAGTTGTACATATGCGAAAGTGTGTCGTGGCCCGGGATGGAGGGGATTTGAAAAAGCTATTCAGCCTACATTTGAGGGCCAATTTGTGAAATTGAAGAATGAATGATTGCAAAAATGTTTACAAATGGAATCTCAACTGCTGAAATATGTTTCCGAAATGCACGAATCGAAATTGCAAACATCAATAACTCCACATAACTGCTATCTGCATGTGGAGTACAAACAAAACACATGAGCACATCTGTGCTTAAATTTCAAGAATAACCAATTCCGAAACATGACAGGACTTTAAAAGTTAATCAAATTCAGTGGAAAAATTTATATAATTTCATTAGTTTGAGTAACATTTTGAGGCCTTTGTGGGCCTTAAAAATTACATTTTTTGCTTTCCCCGAGCCGGCTGCCGAAAACAAACACGTAAAAAGGGTCAGGGAAATGGCCACAAAATAAGCCACCATTTTCACCACCCACCACGCCCGCTGACCAAACAAAAGGGTGGAGAAAAAACTCAAAGAAAAAGAGGTAAGAACCATTGTAGTCGACTATGAATACCCAGTTCTCAGTTTCCACCTGATTTATACAACATGGATAAACATTGCGGATGAGAAATGCGCGGCTCATGGGCGCAATACTTTTTTGCTATTAGCGCGGTTGCTTGATTTTTGGGCGTAAACGGCTGATTTTCGTAACACAGATAGATATTAGCTCTACCAATGTTATATTCGAATTTAGTACCTCTAGAGTTAAAATTGTGGACGCTACAGAATTTCGCGTTTTTGCGGGGGATGGTAGCCGATCACACAATTCTGATAAGGACGGACGGACAGGCGGACAGACAAACATGGCTATATCGACTTGGTTTTATGGGGTCGGAAAGCTACCTTCTCCCTGTTACACACATTCGTTGGAATTCAATATACCCTTGTTCGTTTTAAGAACCGGGTATGAAAAGGACGAAGAGTAAGCGGGTGGAAAGGACCTTCAGGTGCAACTGGCATTGCCTTTACCTTTGCGGTTGCCTTGCCTCCGCTCTCGTCGTTGCATGTAAAAATCCCTTCAATGATTAATGTAATTTCACGCGCCACTTAACGTTATCCCTGCAAGGACATTATGCTTAATTGCAGCGTCAGTTTGAATTTAACCGGGATTCAGGCCCCTCTTCCTTTTTGCGGACGAGTTCTCGCACTGGGCCTTGGCCAAAAGTCTGCGTGTGAATTTATGAAAAAGATTTGCCAGCCGGCGGCTATTTTAAGTTAAAAAGGCGCACAATACCCTGGCAAACAGACCCCGTCACACCCCCACTCGCGTGTGCACACTTCATTTGCCTTGGCGGTCCTGATTGTTGGCTGGCACACTGCCTTGCAGTTACCTTTTATGTGGCCATATCGCTGGAAATGGGTTAATTGCATAATTTGCGAATTTCACGTGCAATCTGCGGCGGTTTAAGGGAAGGTAGGCACAGGAAGAAAATAACAAAAAAGCCAAGGCTTAAGGTTGGTCCTGGCGTCCGTGGTTCAAGTTCCATTAACCGATGATGAGGCAGTTTCATAATTTGATTCCGTTTGATTAAGTTTCCAGGGTTTATAATTACCTGAAAAATGTGAAGAAAAAGATTACCAATTAGTGGAAGAGAAGACATATTTTTAAATACAATTTCTGGCAATTTCACTTAAGTCGAATAAACAAAAGAGTACCAAAAAAAAAACAGTTCTTGTTAATGCCACAAAATTGTGTACTTTTTTGTTTGCCAAGCTGATTCAACAAAATCAAGGAGGTAACCTTTTCACTTTCGATTTTTGCCCCCGGCAAGCACACACAGGTCAAAGGTCTAATCAAAGTCCTGTGGTCCTTTGTAAACCTTGTTCTTTCGCCCCTCTCCAGCTCTTTCGATTACTACTCGAATTTTCCGAGTTTTTCTCGTTTTCCCCCTACCGATTTTACTTTGTGTCTGCGTGTGTAGATTGTCGTTTTATGAACTCGCAAGGACTTGCATTCGGTGCTTGACTTTTGCCTTTTTGCGGTGAGCATCTGCTCATCTGCTGCGGCTACTGCTGATGCTGGTGCTGCTTTTGGCCTGGTCAATGCCAGAACAACAACAACAGAAACAGAAACAGAAACATCGACATGGCCAGCAAAAACGGCCAGAACAAGTTTATCTAAATTGCCGTATAGACTGCTGCAATGTGGAAAACGGATCCAAAGCTTGTGGCCTGCGGTTAAATTTGAACTTCTCCCCGAGCATCCCTCCCAAATCCATCCATATCTGTATCTCCGTATCTGAGTATCTGGGTATCTTTGTATCTCCTGCCTCCGTTACGTATTTGCTTTTCTACATGCTCACTGCCCCGCTGCTGCTTTGGGGCCCTTGGTCTCCCCCCCATTTTCAAGTTGATTTGGGTCAATGCTGTTTGTTTGCTTTTGTTTTCGTTTTCCTGTCTTGTTTTTATAACTTTGGCAACGAGTTGAGTTTGAGATTGAGCTTGAGCTTGTCCCTCCCTCCCAGCTCGCTCCCTTTTTTATTCGAAAAACACAAAACTAATTGGTTTGTTAATTAAAATTTTGCTGGAAATCGTTTCTTCATCTTATCCCTCTCGAAGCTGTTTGCATTTGATTTGCCATCTCCACACCCGGAACTCATCTCCGCACTTGCACCAATATGCGAATTATTTTCGGTTTGTGGTCGAGATTTCCTTTTATTTTGGCAAACATCAAAATATAATTCAGTGCGGAAGTTTGAGGCAAAAAATTGAAGCCGGAATTCGGCTTTTGTGGACTGAGAATTTCATTTCTATCTGATCTCCAGGCAGCCGGTCCTATGCAATCAGCACAGGCGCACATTGCTGGCCAAATTGCAATGAGCTGAGATTAGCCGGAGCCTTTTGTGCCCGGAAAACACAGGTGAAAATCCAGCAGCAGCAGTAGCACAAGGGTGCCAAAAATAACTGCTAATTCAAATGCAAAGGCAACGTGCCAATGGACCCTGTGACGGCCAAATGTCAATGCAAACAAAACTAGATGTCCTCTGCCGTAGCATTGCGAGGAGGATGAGCAAAAGGAGTGGGAAAATTGCCAGTGGCAGGATGGGGCGTGGCAGACGCCATTGGCCGCTCAAACATGGCGACTTGATTAGATATTGTTGCTCTCCTTGCTCAACGATATTGGAGTTCTTGACTTTTCAAATGCACACACACCCGAAAAATACCCAAAGAAACATTAACTACAATTTTAATGAATAAAATATGAAGAAGATGAAGCATAACATATGATACTTTAGAGATCGCGTCCTAGAAACTATCCTCATATAATAATCAATTAAGAACAGAAATAACTTTTGCACAGTGTACCCACAATACACTTTTGAAGGTTTCCAGCAAGCAAGCGGACAAAGTTGCCATTAGCCTGTCCGTCGGTACAATATGCCATCGCAATACCATTGAATGTTCATCGACACAAGCACTGCCCCACGCCAGCAGCTTCAAAAACATTCAAAGGCACTGCAGATGTTTGCCAGAATTTGCATATTTGTTTGGCAGCTTCATGTCGGAATGCATTAAAAGCAGACAGACGGACAGTTAGATGGACAGCGAAAACAGAGGGCAGACGTGAGACAGGACAGAAAAAGAGGAGATCCTGGTCACAGGTCTGGACCACTCTCGATAAGGACCTTTTCCGGTTTCATCTGAAAAACAGGGCAAATTGACATGTGAACAAAAAGCAATTAAGCCTGCATTCTTATAATGCAATTCAAGTTAAAAATATATTTTTATCAAGTACTTTCCGTGGCAGAGGGTGGGATAAAGAGTTGCTTTAAGGAAATTTTAATGAATCCTGAATGTGAGCACCCCTGATTTAGTCAGTAGCTCACGCTATACATTTGTTTTTGCGATTACAGCATCTGGAGCCGTGTGAGCTTTACTCGCTCCATAAGGATTCTCTGCTCACGGGCAATTACACTAACAATTTTTCAATTTCCCCGTTCTGTCCTTGTCCTACACTCGGAGCCTAGGGTTGCCATGCCACTCCCGAATTCGCAAGCCATGGGTTTATAGATACTTTAAATGTGTACAGACTCAATTATATCATTATACCCTGTTATAACCGTATTATAACGATATGCGGCTTAATTTTTCTTGTCCGGCCAAAAAAGAATATCTCTTAAATGACGTTGGCAACCCTAGCCGAGCTAACAACAGTTTCATAATGTTAGTAATGCTAATACCAATGTAATTTGCTATTGTCTCATTTTCCACTTTACCCTGCAACGTGTCGGCCCCTATAAAACTCTTAATAACAAAACTCTATGTTAATATGAAGAGATCATACAAATTATACATTTCTTTTAAGCAACCCTGCTGTAAATGAATCCAAACATCTGCTTTAGCTACCCTCGTCTGCGGCGACTGACATCATTCATATCCCATTCCATATGCAGAGTAAATAATAAATTGACAACTGCAAACTGTAACTGTGAAACGGTTTCATTGGCAAATGTCTATATAAATTGCACTTGATTGGCCTGGATTCAATTCGACCAACAATGGCATAAATTAAAACCAAGCCCGGTCTGATTCTGTCTGAATCTGTTACTGAATCCAGAAACCCAAACACAAGGCAAGCCGAAAGGCATATCACTCATACGCAGCATGGGTCGGCACCTTGTTGGTTTAGTTTGTTTGTCCATTTATTTGTGTGTCCGTTTGCTTGTCCGGCCGGCTGTCTGTCCCTTCCGTTTTTGTTTGCTTGCCACTTTGCCATTATTATTTATACTTTTTCTTGTTATTTATTTAAATGCTTCCCTTTCCCAGCTTCCGGTCGCTCCCCCTCATTTGTGTAAAATTGTCGCAGCAAATGATTTTATTTGCAAAGCCATAAAATTTGCATTCACATTTCTATTTGTTTGTCCTTGTACACAAGCGATATTTGAGCTGGACAAAAAGTGCCAAGTACAGAGAAGAGAACACCGGAAGCTATGGGCATGCCTAAGCGGCTTTGGGTTTTTAAGTTTTGTCTTTTGGCCAGGCCAAGTTTGTCCCACCCGTCTCGGGTAAACTCACAAGTACCAGAGCCTAATGATCTGCTGCGTTTTCTTGCCATATACTACAGATTGGCGTATCTTTAGCTGGGAAAAACTTGATACAGTGTTACCTTTTAAGGGAGGCGAGGCTGTGTTAAACATTTTTAAAGCTGTTACTCCACCCCATCGAGAGGTGGCTGTTAGCTCTAAGAGCTGACTTGGCTAACAACGCCACCCTTATTAACATATACATATGCACTGCATATACCACGCAAGCCAACAACATTGTTTGACCATCCACGGAACCGGTACTGATCCGTATCCAGGCGGCGCAGCATAACTAACTAATTAATATTAATGCACGGAGAATGCTAATTATTCCGGGGCACACAGACACTCAGGACACATTTATACACGCAGGATGCGAGGATGCAAGGATGTGGGGAAAGGCAGGAGGAGCACAAAGTATTTTGCACACAATCGCATGAAACGTGTGCGAGAGTTCAGAGAAATGAAAGCAGGCCGAAATGGAAAAAGTTTTGCATTGAAATGCAAGCAAATTGAAATGAGGGGGTAGCTGGTGGCATGGACTTCAAGGACCCAAAGGGGCTGATGTGAGTGTGTGTGTGTGTATGTGTCTACGAATGGCATGCATGGGGGCGGCGGGGTAACACGTGTTGGCCATTTCAAAAATGTAAACGTCAGCGAGTCCATCACTTTTCCATCCCAGCAGCAGTGCCAGCCAACTGCAGACGCTTATTTGCTTATTCATAAGCAAACATTAACTTAATTTCCATGAAGGCAGAGTCGGGCGACGACTGTGGGCCAAAACAAAAAGGACTCGCGAAATGTGATTATCAGTGCGCCGGGCCAACAGCTGCCAACAGCTGCTAATATAGCTGCTTATATGTGGACCGGGGGCTACAAATGCCGGAGCGTTACCATAGGGCCCAATGGGTTGCCGTGCATACAGCGCAGTCAACGGAAAGTCATGGGGAAAACGGGAAAATAGCAAGTTTGTGAAATGGCTTCAATCCGCGCGGAAAGGTGGAAAAAAGTTAATTAATGTAGCTTTAAAAATACGAATTTTAAAGCATTCCAAACTATGTTTTTTCTATCCCCGGTGCGCATTTACTTTAACATTTTAGAACGAATGCAATATAAGTGATGCAAGCTTTGTGAAACTTTCCGAAATCAAGTCAAACAACTGGGAGCCAAAACAGTAAAACACAAATAATAAAAACCGTTTACAGGTGCCTGGCAATTGCCACAACATACTCGTACATGCAAAGTGGCCGCCAAAAGATATGCCACCTCGCGTGCTGAAATTTCCAGTTGCAACCAAAAGCAGCAAAAACAAGAGCACAAGCAGAAGCTGCAGCAACACGGCAATGCGTCAGTTGAGCAAATAAACAACATCCACCCGGCAGGACTTTGTTCCTGTATGCACTGCGGGGACCCGGGATCGGGGAGGAGCGAATGGATAGCAAAATTTGCCGAGCAAACAGCAGGCAACGTCTATATAAATTTATAAGCGAAACACATGCAGCAATGTAATGTTTTTTGTGTGTGTTTAAGGATAAAGCGCAAAGTTTGCAGAAGGGGCGTAGGTGCTGGGCAAATTAAAAGCAACCCGTTGGCGAGAATGAACAATTCATTGTTTACAACAGAGCCCCCGCCCCCGCCGCCGCCCCCGTTCTGCCGATGTCTGCCTGTACATTGAGGCCATTTTGTTAATATTTAATATCAAATAAAGGCATCGGCATTGGGAATGCTACAAAAACAGCCGCCAGCCAGGAGTGGAATTGAAATGGCAAAGGGGATAACGCCAGTTTTGAATAAAGAACTGGCACTTGCTCTGGCTCTGGCTCAGATTTTGTATCCCCCGGAGAGGGTGCAATGCGGGAGGGTTTCGAGCAGCCATCCGTCCATCCATCCATCAAACTGACCGCAACGTCTCGTCCTGCCACACATGGCGTATGAGTAATTCTCATGTGAGCCTGCGTGTGTGCGGCACTTAAACGAACTGAGCTGCAAAACGTGCCTTAAACTATGTCCATTTATTCGGCTCCCCGCTCGGGTTGCTGGTTTATTTTTATGTAAGCTACTCATTTAACTTGCCTGTAAGAATACGTTGAGTTTCCGAGAGCTTTTTAAAGCATGAGGTGGCAATTTACACACAAATTCACTTCCCTTAGATTCTTGTATTTATTGAAATTATACATCTATATATCAATGCCAAGCTCTTAAAATAAAACGGATGTAAGATTGCTTAAATTCTTGATTTAATAATTTTTGTAATTTACTAGAATTTATTTAAAATTTCGCTTGGGTTCCTTTTTTTTTCTGTGCTAGGTTAATACCCAATTACTGTGCAAATTACTTACAGTTGTTCGTCCGAACAAACTTTTGTCTGTGTGCAAGAGCTTGTGTGCGTGCCATTAAAGTTTAGCATATTCCCATTTTCACTAGCCCCCAAAAATTTGAGCCAAAACGTGCCGTCAAGCTTCGCATGCGGCGTTTTAAAGCTTTTTAATAAACGTCATAATTTGCTTAAAGTTTTCCCATAACCAAGGTGCTGTCAAAATGGCAGAAGTTCGTTTAATGCTCTGCATGTTTTTGGGTTGAACAAAATTTTGGCAAATTATCTTGATAGTTTCTCCCAAAATTTAGGCAGGTGGATGCCGTGAAGAGCTTATCTCTTAGACGGATTAGCAGTGGAGCTTAGGTGGAAAATTCACGTTTTAAAAGCATTTTAAAGCCACGAAACAACCAGCACGAACACAAAACAAATAGTGGTATGAAAAAACGTAAACACAAAACAAAACCGTCTTGCATATCGCATGGACTTACTTGCTCCCCCGAGACTCATCAAAAATATACGAATTGCCCCCGCAGCCTCCGCTCTTTTCGCTTTTTCCGCTTTCCCAGCGTGCCGCCCCAGCTTTTCACCCCCTTTTGTCCCGCTTTTAATTTTTTGTTAACCAAAAGCAGCGCACTTTTGGGACAAATATCCGAGTAATATATGCACGTATTTATATATTCATGTGAACGAGTGTGTTTGTTTGGTGGGAAAACCAAGTGGGAGGCAACAGATGTGGCAGCGCGACTTTCGGGCATGACCAACAATATGGCTTCGAGGAGAATACAGACCAACAGACGGATGCCGTGAAAACGGAAAATGGTAAACAGCGAACAGAGATTACAGTCTAGCGCCCGAAGGAGCGAGGCAAACTTTTACTTTGACATGTCACACAACCGCACATGCCATATACTATAGTATTGTGTATCATATGTACTATATTTTAAACAAAGCACAAAAGGCAAAAGCCCAATGCTTTTACTTTGACCGCCGGCGGGCACTCGAAATGCATATGGGCCTCGTTCTGGCGTCTCTGCAAGCCCGCTTTTCGTATTTTCCCTTAGTTTCCATTCCGATCCCCAATACAGTTTCCCATTTGTCTCTAGCCCCAATCCCTCTCCGGGGTGTGTTCGCTTTTTAACCACAAAAAATGGCTGCAGTACGCGCAACTAAACACACAACAAACTTTGGCACATGCACTCACGCTGCACACGCTCGCTGCGCCTTTCAGAGCTGGAATTCCTTTCAAAAAATCAACATTCAAATACGCAGCCAAGTAAAAGTGCGAGTGGTAAAAGCGCAATTTCCTCTTGAAATCTCCGCAGAGATGCCCTTTACCCTGGTCCCGTCTGCTGTTCCTCCCTTTTCCTTTTTTGCTGCCCTACAGTGAAGCCATTTATGTGAGAACTTTGATTTGTGGCCCTCGAATGAAGATGGATTGCCGCGGGAAAACAGCCTGCACGAAAACAAAGGCCTTTGCCAGCGGAAACTTGGGGATTGAAAATTTGAAAAGCCTTTCAAAAAGGTAATTTCTAATGCATTTTGATACTGAAATGTGAAAATTAAGCTGGATATTTATTTTACATACTGTTTCTGCCTGGAAATGTGAACCCTCACAAGCAGGAAATCTCAACCATCTTCTAATTAAAATCCCGAAAATCCAAATGATTTTCAGTTTGCACAAAGGTCGCCAAATGAAGTGGGGCAACACCGTGAAACTTTAAGCCGTCTTGGCCGGACTCGTTTTGAATAAGTTGCCGCAGTTTATGGACAAAGTTTAAACAAATCTGGTCGTAGCCGCCATATGTTTATGAAAGTGCCTGGCTTCTGGGCCATAATTTCGAGCAATTTGTTGAGCTCGGGCCGAGGGCTTGCCTTTGGCCTGGCTTGTGTATAAAATTACAATAAATCCTTGCATTTTAGCTGCAAATAAACAAAGATTTGCAGTGCCGAAAAAGGAGAGCGGCGGGCGCGCTAAAACAAAACAGAAGGAAGCCGGGGCCAAAGGATAAGAGAAGAGTGCATGCAAAGTAGCATTTTAAGTTGCCTGGAAAAGCGGAAAAGCAGGGAAAATAAAGAAGGGTAGAGGGTTTCCCGAAGATATCCCGAGGGCTGGGCGAGGGAACAGTGCTTGCTAGCTTCAGGATGTTAAATCAACATGTAAGCATTTAATGCGGCGCTCTAAAGCTGAAAAAGCGTAAAATTCCCCAAATGACCATAAATTTCTGTGTTTGGCATCGCAATTGTTGTTGCTGCGCTGCCTTTACCCTTTACCCTTTGCCCTTTCTCTGCTGCTGTAACTGCCAGTTGAGAACTGTGGAGAAATGGAGAAAACTTCAACAAGCACTTGTAAAAATAAATGGCATTTTGGGTTATGTGCAATAATAAAATGGAAATTGTGCAAAAATATTGTCGCCTCTACCGAAAATGTTCAACTACTAGCAGGTGGTGGGTGGGTGAGGAGTATGTAGCATTCGCTTGGGGTTGGCAGGAAGTGCCGGAGAATATCTGGTATCTGGTTAAGCTGCCTGCTTGGCCCGGCTAGCTGGGAACTATATAATGGCCGATGATGTACGTCCTGCTTGGGCTTAGACTCTGTGTTGACACTGAATCTTTCGAGAAATTGTTTGGAAAAATATGAATGTGTGTGCTTGTTTTTTTTACGAACCAGTTTTATGAGGGGAATCAGTTTATTCGACGCTTTGTTTCAGCCAACTCGGCTCGTAAAAACTGCGTTTGCATTGGCCATTCGGCGAGGGACTTGGCCCAACAGTAAAGAAAGATTAATTGAATTTTAGATATTTGTCCTGGCAAATCCACCATAACCGATAAAATATGAATGCATGCGATAGATTTTTTGTACAATTTTTTATCCAGTTGCCATAAAATTGGGTTTTAAAGCTTTAAATGGCATTTCCCGGTTGCCCAACTGTACCTGCTGCCGGGTAACACATTTGACTCGGCTGACTCGCTGATTTGAGCAAACTTTCTAATTTCACGCCCTCCTGACATCCTGGCTGCCTGTATCCCCCCCTCGTCCTCGTGAAATAGGTTGTCAACTTGCCATATGCAAATGACTTGCTTATCAAATAAAGTATTTTTGGGGGTCTGCTACGGGTCCTGTTGCAGGGGCAGGCAGCAAGGGGTTAAGGGGCTTGGGTTTCGGGTTGAAGTTGGGTTTTGCGTTTGTGTGGGGCCTCAGCCTCCCAGCAAACATTGCGTGCGAAGTGGCACAACTGTGCGTATGCGCAATTTTCACATTGTTTCAATATCACGCATACGTTAAAGTGTAGGAACAGGGGGCGGGTCCTACATACTGTGGGCCGGTAGGTAGGTGGCACTCGTTTCGGTTTGTCGGTGCTTTCTGTTCGGTTTTTGGTTTCGGTTTTTCGCCTCCGGCATTTCCAAGTATGCACAAGTAATGTGAGAAAATTAAATTTTTCGTGGCTCCCGCAAAAGTGTCGGTCTGTGAGTGCCAGTGTGCGAGGATTACAGACACGTTTGCGATTTTGTGCTAAACATTACCCGTTCCCTGGCCCCCCCTTCCCTGAAAAAGGGAGCGAAGAATAAAACTTAATTCAATCTGCATTTACCCCCCGCTCCCCCACCCAGAGCTGCTCCCTCGCTAGCTTGCTGGTTAAGGAATATTTAATTAAATTCTGGCCCATGTTTTGTTATTGTTGCCAGGCGACATTTGTTAATTGAATGCGCCAAAGCAAAAGTGATTATCATTAAATTTGTCATTTGATTTATGTGCGTACTTTCGGGGCATTAAATTACTCTACGAAATAAGATGCTTTAAGAGCGGCATGTGTGTGGAAATTTTCGATTTATTGGGGGATTATAATCGGAGACGATTTAATTTCGAGCTGATGCCACGCACTTTACATAATTGATATACGACAGCCAAGGGGCCAACTTCCCCCCCATTAACCGCATCAAGCTTCATTTAAGTTCAATCAAAGCCAAAAGCCGTTCAATGCGAATGCCAATGTCCAATGGCCAATGTCCGATGGCCAAAATGCCATCGACTTGGTCGCCAAGTGACAGCCACAAAAGCCACAGAAACCTTTTTGCCAGCCCGCCAAGCGTGACGCAAAATTGCAAATGTCAAATGCTTCGCAAAGGATATATATGGATCGACAGAAGATGGGGGGTGTGGGTGGAGTGCGGCTGTGGGCGGCTGATTGAAGTTTTGGACAAGGAAGGCGGCGGCACACAGTGTTTTGGTTTTGCTGGAAAAGCCACAAGCATTGGAAACTTTCTTTGTGTTAATTGAGTGGGAGGTGCCCCATTGCCAATTAGTACAGCAAGCTGATTTTGAAGGACTCTGGCTATGGGTTTTCCTCATATATTCGCATCCAAATAGAATTTCAGATATAAAATGTTTTAGAGCAGGGGTGCTCAAATCGGATTTACGGCAGCGCAGGGTCTCACTTAAATTAAAGAAAACGCACACACAAAAAAATGTATAATTTTAATAGTCTCCAAAACTCTGTTAATATTTATATCAAGTTACATTGGTATTAGCAAAACGAACTTAATGAAACTATTGCTGGCTCAGCTATGGTTGCCAACGTCCTTTACTAGATATTAGGTATTTACGTAGGACAAGAAAAATTAAGCGTCATATTATAATAATATGCTATAATAAGTCATCCATGACATTCTAGGGTCTATACACATTTCAAATATCTATAGTTTCTTCTATTTTCTTAAGCTCCCTAAAAGTCATAGCTAGCGAAATTGGGAGTTCATGGCAACCCTAGGATTGTGAGTATAGGACATGGATGGAAAGAGGAAAATGAAAAATTGTTAGTGTAATTGCCGCGAGCAAAGGAACCTTATGGAGTGAGTAAAGCTCACACGACTCCATATGCTGTGAGTCATTGCAACAACAAATGAGTAGCGTGAGAATAGGGCTGAGTGGTTTGGAGGAAAGCTTTTAATCGTCACCGAAGGATTCAAAGCATTCACACATGCCTAAGGCTAAATATAGGAATACAAATATCGAATTAATTTGGTTAGTTAGATAGCTAATTGCCATAACAAGATAATAACATTTCAAACCTTGAAGCCGTAATGACAAAAAAAAACAATTAATTAGGCGGAAAATGTCAAATGAAAATGCAATGCTGACATTTTAAAAGCAAATGGGCAGAGTTATGCAAAGTGTCTTAGCATTGTTGTTTCTGGTTCTTTTGCTGTATGCAAATTGTGGCAGGATAAGAGAGGAAATTCTAATGTAAATTGCATGCCAACACATAGCAAAAATTTTGGGGCGAGATGCGACGGAACATACTTCAGCCAAGCTATTTGATATCTACTTTCTCCCTCCTTCAAGGATGTGCGAGTGCGAGTGCGACTGCGAGTGTGCACCGGAAATACTTGGCATGCCTCATTGAAGCTCGTTAGCTGACTTATTGCTAGAGCCCTCGGCAGGGCAAAGGGATTCATGTCGACAGCTCATGGCGGCACTTTCAATTGAAATAAATCCCCACAAAAACTCACACAGACGGAGCAGAAAATAACAAGAAATTTGCCAATTTGTTGTCATGTCCCACTTTTGCCACGCCCATTAGCCCATTACACACATAGAGTAAAAATGCAGAAGGGCGGAAGATATCGCATTGATGCCTAAGGAGTCCAACCCAAAGGCATTGTCAATACTTGAGCCTTTTTACAGCTCATTCACAGCCTCGCCTTCCGCCCGCTCATTTCTGTTGGCTTTTCCGCTTTCCTTGGTCTTTTCAGCCCCCGCCCACTCGGGTGTTTTTCAAGTGGAGATTAGCACGATTGCTGTGCCTGTGCCTGTGCCTGTGCCGCTTATAAGAAGGATGTGGCCCCCTTTTATCATTCGATTGGTTTGCTCCTTCAACTGTTTTCCTTTTTTCTCGATGTCTTTGAGTTGTTTGCCAAATAGCAACTCGATTTGGAGATGTTTACAATAAGCAGCAACCGGAAGTGTTGTTCGCAATTCCTAAAAGCATTTCCATAAAATTATTTTATTTCCCTTTGACAGCCCTCACACAGACAGACGCATTTACGATAATTGGCCGGGCAGTGAGGTAAAAAATTGGGACTGCGCGGAGAGAGCGAAATGAAATCATTGGCACCTTTAAAAGGGCATTAAAAGTAGCTCACTTTTTGCTGGGGGGCTGCCTAAAGTGGCAATCAACACACGCACAGAGCTGCAAACAAATTAGAGCACGCACGAATGGTCTGGCCACAAAAGCGATTTGATGAAGACGAACTCCCCGAACACATGGGGAAAATAAAGCAGAGGGGGGGGGGGCCTGCGGAGTGGAAGAAAAAAATAAGACGAGATCAAAGCAGTGGCACGTGAGTCCTGCGAAAACTTTTCCCTCAAGCGGCATAATAATAATTGAGTAGTGGATGCCAAAACTAGTCCACAGGCAAAGGTGAACGAAAAAAAATACTTGCGAAAAATGCAAAATAAGTTTGCGGGAGAAAAATAAAACGAGAGAAGAAGATATGACCAGGCTATTACCCGCAGACTCTTGACCGACCTACGGGGCGTATACGCAATTTAAGCCGCTTTAAGTCTGGCCCCGGAGCGTTGCGAATGGAAACCGTAGCGAAATCTTCTCCCCCGTCTAGCTCACACGCACGCACATCTGCTGCTAAGCTGCTGCACGCACATGAAATATCCAGGACCAAAAGGTCCTTGAGCACGACGCAAAAAAATGCGATAGGGGGGGATGTGTAAAGCGCTGGAAGAGGGAGGGATTCAGCAGCGAGGCCAACTCGAACTGGCACTTAAGAGCGTCGATGTCATGTCGACACGAAGAATGGAAAGCGGAGCCTCCTCCGGTAGGAAGGTGACAGGCTTACACGGCCGCAAAATGAGTATCTTTTCATTTAGCAAAAGAAAATTTTGTCAGGGTAGATTATATTGTCAGGGTGACAATAACTTAACTTATGCAAATATCTTTGGAATAAGCTAAAACGCATGAAAATCAACCTTTAAAGCTTGCCCTATGCTTTAATTAAGCATAGATGTTAAGGGTATGGTAATTTTCGAAGACTAGGCATAATTTTCTTACAGTGGCGGCTTTGCAGGACCAAGAGCAGGCATCAAGTGTTGGCGACGGCGCCTAAAGTAACTGAAGTCGGCAAATACCGCGGCTCCCAGGCAAGGGCAAGCAATCCGAGTCCTGCGGATGAAGGGGCAGGGACGTGGGGATAGCGACGCGCAGCTGACACCGACTACAGTCTCCGACATGAAGTTAAGTGGCGTAAAGCGTGTACTTAATCGCTTAAAGCATTAGAATTTGAAATTGAATATCATAAAAGATATTCAAAAGTGCGGGCTCACAGAGCCAAATGGGCGGATAGAGGGGAAAAATGATTGTATAAAGTAAAGCATAGCATTTGCTCGGTGCAAATAGTTGTAAAATGTTTCGATAGAGAAAGATAGAGATTCGCAAGGAGATAAAAAACGGAGAAAGGGATACAAAAAATAGAAAGGGGAAAGTTCCGAGGGTGTGGAAACATTTTTCAAATAGTTCACGGAGCTCAGGGGCTCGGGAAGTCCGTGTGGAGTTGCAGGAGTTTCCTAACCGTTGAATTGACGACTCGTAAAATTGTTTTAAGGTGTGACATAAACTCTCTCCAACTGATGTCAGGACTCTGTATCCTGGCGATAAACAAATTGTTGGGAAAAGTACATTTTTATCGCAATGGATTCACTTTGTTGGGTACTTGCCGAGGCGGCGATAATTTTTGTGGCAGAATCGCTCTGTTCGACCTAGTTCCTGATTGAAGCATTAACTTGTTTACATATAGTACATANGGAAAGTTCCGAGGGTGTGGAAACATTTTTCAAATAGTTCACGGAGCTCAGGGGCTCGGGAAGTCCGTGTGGAGTTGCAGGAGTTTCCTAACCGTTGAATTGACGACTCGTAAAATTGTTTTAAGGTGTGACATAAACTCTCTCCAACTGATGTCAGGACTCTGTATCCTGGCGATAAACAAATTGTTGGAAAAAGTACATTTTTATCGCAATGGATTCACTTTGTTGGGTACTTGCCGAGGCGGCGATAATTTTTGTGGCAGAATCGCTCTGTTCGACCTAGTTTCTGATTGAAGCATTAACTTGTTTACATACATACAAAAAGTGGTAATATTAAATATTCCATAAATTTGCAAAATTTAATATTGCGTAAATTGTTTGCAAGCTTTTAACAACTACGCCGCGGCACTGTTTTTGCACAGCAATTAGCAGAATTACATTAGCAAAAGTTTTGATTTCGTTAGTGCAAACATAATTCAGGAAATTATTACACAAATTTGTCCACTTCAGCACTTCGTCTGTGCAGCAGACAAAGCCCTGAAATTATAGCCCGAAATAATTATAATTGCATAAATTCCAACTGTTTTCAATACCAAAAAAAGAAAACAATTGAAATATCTGTAACAGTTTTTACACTAAAATTTATTGGCGACCATTTTCATTTCCCCCAGAAAAAAAGTTATAAATTGCAATTGAATGGGATTTGTGGGGGGGCGGAAGGCGGGAGGCGCGAGGCGCGAGGAGTAAAACGAAAATCAAAATGTACGCCCGGCCACCCAATGAGTGGAGTGAAGCATTAAAAATGCATGACATTTTGACAATTGATGGGCCAAGGAATCGATAACATCAAATATGCATTGGGGCTGCCTTGCTCGGACAATTTGCAATTTGCTTTTATCATCTTAATTTGATTTGAAGGGTGTTTGAGGAGGGAACATGGAAGGTTGGATGGTTGGATGGATGGATGGTTGGATGGATGGATGGAAGCCCGTCCGATAATGAAGCGGTGCTTGGTAAATTAGCACAGTCATTCAATTATTCAGCCAAAAGGGTATAGCCGAGAAAATAATGTCGAGCACTCCCTTTTGCTGTAGTACAAGTAATACAAACAAAATCCCCCTTGGAAAATTGGAAATGCTATCAATTATTACCATACTATCCCTGCTCCTGGTGAGATCGACTAGCGGCTTTATTATAACAGTGGATGCACACGATGAGGCTTGTTTTTACGATAACGCCACTGTAAAGGACAAAATTAGCATATCCTTTGAGGTAATGGAAGGCGGCTTCAAAGACATAGCCGTGAACATCTCGGCACCAGCCGGCGACATGCTCCATTTCTCTGAGAAGGACACTTCCGGCAGCTTTACATTTTCGGCCTTGAAAACTGGCTGGTACGAACTGTGCTTCGACAATAAGTTCTCCACGTTGACGCCAAAGGTTCTGATGTTCCAGTTCCATGTTGGTCGCTCCCTGATGTATGTGGATCTCAAAAAGCGAAAGGACGACGTCATCGAACAGTCAATTGTCCAGGCAATGGTCAATGACTTGTCGGGAATGCTGATGTCCACCAAGTTGGAACAGGAGTACATGCACTATCGCTACCGTGGGCATCAGGATGTCAATGAAAGTGTACACTTCCGTGTCCTGGCCTGGTCGATTTTTATGCCCTCACTTTTGCTCGTCATGACCTTTTCGGTGGTTTTGTACTTAAAGCGCTTCTTTGAGGTCAAGAGGGTAGTTTGAATACATTTCTAACCGCTGTAAATCATTATTCACATATCTGCTTTCAATACATAGTAAAGACGCTTATGGTTTTACGCCCCTTATCACTTGACATTTATTTCTAATCTTATTGAACCAATTGACCCTCCGCCACCCACTCATCTGCAAGGAAGTTTGTGGTTTTCGCTCCGCTTTCTCCTCAATTTGTTGCATATTTCACGCTTCACAAACCATAAAACTTTTCATGGATCCATGGAATGGAATGGAAATGGGGATGGGTATGGGGATGGTTTGACTCAAGTATCCGTAAAGTTCACTTCACCTATATAAGGAAGTCTCCTCATTGGATTAGCACTGGAAATTTATGACGCCTGCTGCCCACACGCATGGCAATCCCGGCAATGTACGAGTATATGTGGAAAGATGTAGCAAGTACCAGTGGCAGCGTCAGTGCCTGGGGGCGGAAACTTATCATATTCATTCACAAGTTTCTGCCACTGCTTTCGCTCCGTTCAGTTTGGCAAAACAAAGGCAAAGTTTTTGCCTCTTATTTACGACAATGTCGCGTCAAGTTTTTTTTGTACCGCTGCCCAGCCAGGGTTTTGTTTTCCTATACTCGCTATATGTATTGCCCTATAAAGTAGCAAGTTTGCCTGTATTTTTTTCTGTTTGTTTTTTTCCTCGTCGGTTGTTGCATAATAAAATGAAGCATGTTGTAGCAGCTCTCGAGACGCGGCATCTGGCAGCGCAAGAAGAATGAATAAAGGACACCCGACTTGCTACACAATATTGTTCCCCAGCGTCAAATGAAAGCAAAAGTTCGGGGGGCATGTGGATACGGGAGAGCAATGTGGCAGCTCCTGGCAGCCAATGGAGCAGCAAGCAAATAAAGTTCCCAGAACAAAGCAGCAAAATCAAGCTGACTGCTGCTGCAAGGATGGGAGATTCATCTCTCTGATGGATTATTTCGAGGAATTTTGTTTCCAATTTACATTTCCCGTTTCTCCGGTTGATGTGACTACTTACTGTACACAATTTAAGGGCAAGCAAATTAGACGAATGAAAAATATTAAATTACACTTGAAGACAAGACACGAAAATATCGATCCGCATGCACTATGAAATTACTTTCAAAGCTGCTGGCTGGCTGGCGGCCACTCAACATTCCGATGGCCCCAACATCTCTCGTCATTATCGCATGCCAGGACCTCCCATCTCCATCTCCATCGCCGGCACCCCAACCACTCACTGGCTTCAATTATGTTTTGCATCCTTCAGAACTGTTCACTTAATTGCATCACTTGCAGGACTTGCCGAGGGTCGAAGGCTCAATGCGGTTAGCCTTGGGTTGCCTTGTGAGTTGTGACGGCTGCTCGGGTTCAAATGTCCTTCGCCCCTGTTCCGGCTCTGCCCCAGGCTCCTCCTTCTGCGTTTTGCCATCGTGGCAATTCAATTTTCTATTATGTCAGGCCGAGTTGAAAGCAATGTAATGTTAATAAAATACTGCCACCAGCCTCAGACTCAGCATCAGCAGCAGCATCAGCAGCAGCAGCAGCCTCAGCATCGAGGCAATAGTGCTCAGCTAAGGCAACAATGGCATCAGCAGCCGCAGTAGCAGCAACAGCGGCGAGCGCGGCTGCTATGGCAACGTTACGTATACGCAACGTGGTGCGCCTTTTGTCCTGCCTACGAGTATTTACCCACAACACAGCAAACACACAGGCCATATGAGAGCCGACAAGGGGCAAGTGGGGACACCAAGGCGGTTAGAGCTATGTTATTTGACATTTATTTGCCATTTCCCTGCATACATCCCCCCACCGCTCCCGTCGGCAGCCGCTGCCAGGATATGGCATGACCCTCTCGCTATGAGACCACAGATCTAGCACGGCAAAAAAATTTAGTACCCTTGAGTCATATCAAAACTGTAATTAGGCGTTCTCAAAATTGAGAGGAGGAAGTATAAGATGGTTATATTTTATGCTACCGATTTCCAAGACCAAATACGAGATGTTCAAGCCATCGCCTTGATTTTTTGTCGATTACTTTGACTTGTAATTATATGGCAAAATATTTATGTAAGCCCAAAAGAAAATGGCTTGCCTTTGCCATAGTTTTCTGTCTCTGTGACAGATGGAAGAGTAGCACTTACCTCGTTTTTGTGGCGCCTGCATGGAGGAGGATGGCGATGGCGTCGCCATGCCTTCGGGCAAAAGCTGCAAGAGCAGGAGCCCCACCGCCGCCACCATCAACAGGCTATAGTTGGCTGCTCGTCCTGATCCTGCGGCGGCGTCGGCGGCGGCGGCAGCGGCAACTCCTTTGTTCCGCCCCATCGTCATCCTGGGACGGCCGACGGAGACTCCACTGGATCCTTGACTTTGGTCTCGGTTTCGGTTTTGGTTTTGATACTGGTATCGGTATCCAGAGCTTTGATTTCGCAATTCGTTGGAGCGTTTGCTTTGGCGCATTTCTATTTTTGCACTTCACATTCACAATTCTATCTCTCTTTTTGTTTCCACTTCTTTTATGTGTTCATTTCGTTTGTGATTCTAATAAAAATGATACAGGAATGCATTAAATAAACAAATGAAATATGCCATGCATTCTTCCCAGCTTAATGTCTGAAAATATTTTCACGTTTTACCCGGTGAAAATGCATTTGGCCAAAAAATATTAGTTGTCAATTAAAAACCAATTTGCTTAATAATTGATTCGCCAAAAGTTGTCAAGCTCTCCTTTACCATTGCGCAATAATTTAATGGCATATTTTGGTAATGCATGGCGAGTCCTGATCATTAGTCATTGGAAAATCCATGGGGAGCTGAAAAATGAATGGATTCCCAGGGGGCGCGACGCAGGCAATCATTCTTCATTAGATGGGGCCAACATGTCAAGGACTTTCTGAGGACGACCGCAGAATTTCGCAGTTTCGCTGCCGCCTTTCTCTTTTTTTGATTCTATTTTTATGTGTCCTTTTTTCCTTGATAAATATCAAAAATTCACAGTTGCATTTCCATGGCAATTGGCAATGCCAAAAAGGAATGCAAGCCCAAAATATCTCTGCTTTCGGGTTTTTTTGGCCAGCCAACCAAGGGCTGGTGTGGCTCTGTGGAGCTTGAAAAATTGCAGCAATTAGTGGTGCCTGGAGGTCAACCAACCAACGAGCCAAAAAGGACACCGAGCCAGGGCCCAGCGGCACCTGGTCCTGCAACCTGGCGACGTGAGCCAGCCAAGAAAAATGTGGCAGAAATATTTTGGCCACGATTTTTGTGTTTGTGATGCCGTTTGGCAAGCAGCTTTAAAGTGAATCTTTCAGGCCACTGAAACGTCATTTTAGGGTCTTCGTGGGCACATTTATAATCTATTAAGCCACCAGAATTTCCTGTGCTTAATGCAAATGCAAATATGAATTTTAATTGACGCCAGCCATCGTCAATCACTTTTAATATTGATTTTATGTTCTTAATGCAGCCACTTATTTTCTCTTATCATATTTAATGATTTACGATGCCATATTTATGTATCGGTGCAGCAAAAAATTGACAATTCAACTTTTATACGAGTGCATTTAATTGTTTGATAGATGCGTCCGTTGCCATCGGGTTTTATGTTTCATTAAAATGTACACATGTGCATATGCATGTATGAAATCCATTCCGATTCCGCTGTTATTGCAATGATGGATGCTTGCTTGGCCAATCCAGCCGCACATCCGAAGGATTTTGGGGCTGGAATCTCCTTTTGTGGGTTCAGCTGGCATTTCAATATTTCAATGGACGCGGGAACGCGAACGGCTTTTTATTGCACCTCTAGGCGCATTCAATTATTTATGCAAACGTTTCGCAACAAAAACCCCGGAAGGAGCCAGGGACAGGGACAGGGACAGGGTTGGGGCCACACGAAAAGTGTGCGCCAATAAAAATCAAAATCGGGCCAAACTCTGTTGTGGCATATGGTGTGGGTGTGTGTGGTAAAAAGGACGAAAACAAGGACAAAAACAAAAGCCAACCGAGTGAAAGACAAACAAAAATATCAAGGGGCAGCAAAAACAGAAATCCTGATGCCCATTGACGGATGTGGCACGCGTTTTCCCCCTTTTGTTTTGAGGCTGGGCACTTGGCAAAAAATCACGTAGCCACCAAGGCATTGGGCATTTAATATTTAATCCTAACGGAGGACATCAATTGTAATTACACAATTGCCAGGCACGCACCGCGCAGATGGAACACAATATTTTCCGATTGGCGGTGAAAAATCACAGTCGCTACCGAACCGCTGCTGCTGACGGCTGCAGATGAACTGAGCGCGTATTTGTCGGGGCTGGAATATATATATAATCCGTTTCGTATAGCCAAGCTAAATCCGGGACGACACAACCTCAGGCTTCGGCTTGCCACGGCGAACTGAACTGAAGTAAGCTGGCGTACCCGAACCCGACACAGGCACGAACTTCGACCCTCGGCCGTCCGGAAAAGTGAATGAAAGTGAAGCTGATTTCCCGAGCCCGAAGCGTGAGCGAATCGGTTAGGTTTTCGCCGGAGAGGAGGCGTGAAAGCTCTGATTTGCGTGTAATTCGCACACTCGCTGTGTTTTGGTGGCGTTCTCAATAGCCGCGGGACCATCTGACTTTTGTTTACGCTTTGTCAGCTGTTCGCAGGACCTCATCCGCGCACGTGGCTCCTGCGAGTGTAACAAAAACAAAGGCCGTGTTTTGGTAGTGCATTATATAAGCTAGGGAATCGGTAAAATGGAAAAAAAGCGTAGGGGCACTGAAAAACTCTACTTTCTACAAAAATTGTCAAAATATTTAATAAGCCAGGAAAAACAATAGATTTATTAATTAGAAAGCTGGACAATAAAGGTTTTGAGGTTGTAACTCATTATATTTCCAATTGGTAGGCCTCAACACATTTTCCTTTATGCAGATTCTTATCTCAAAGCTTTTTAATAAGCGTAGACAAAATGAAACCATAAATACGCATTAGTGTGGCTCCCATTTCCCTCGTTTAATTACAAAGCAAAGACGGGTGCCGGCACAAAGGCAATATCCAGGAAATCGCTGTAAAAAATGAATCTTAAAAATTTCTCACCCCCCTCTTGTTCCTTTGCTGTCTCTTTGACCCAAAGTGGTCACCGTCAAGGGCGACTTTATGCGTGGACAGCTGGCGACGACCTTTGCATGCCAATTAGATTGGGGATCGCAACAAGCCCGACAACTGGGACACGGAACGCTGCGCTCCACTGCGGATGGTCACCTCCCCTTTTAAGTTTCCTTGCAGCCTCAACCTCAAGCCGTGCCCCAAACCGTAACCTTTAAGTATAACGGTTATGGGCGAGTTTTAAGATGGCGCGAAAGGAAAGCGGGAGGTCCCCTTTTTATGGCCATCAGCTTCAGCTGCAGGTTGTGTGTCGTGTCCCACCTGCTTGCTTGGCTGTCTTGTCCTGCCGCTGCTCTCTTTATTTTCTCATTTCCTGGCCCATCTTCAAGGATGTGCGCAGGTGTCAGGAACAGAGCAGAGGTAAGCAGAGGTAAGGCCACTAAAAAAAGCGAGTCCCTTTTTTCTTCCTTTGCTTAATTTTCGTTTTATGTTTTGACACCGTTTGGCAAAAGTTTTCAGCGTTTCCTCCGCTCCCCACTTTTGTGTGCCACTGACACTTACAAGTTTCGCCTCTTGTTGCCGTTGACATTTTTATACATCATCTGTCCGGCGAAACCGGCAGCGTCTCCTTCCAGCTTTAAGCGCCCACCCCTCGTATATCCTTTTGCCGCTTCTCACATCTTTATTTAATTTCATTCTGCCATTTTTTTTGTGTTGCGCCCGAAATGCCAACGTAAAGTTTTTGTTGCCCCATAAAGGCAAGTGCCTCGGCTTTCGTTTTTATTTTATTAGGTCCATATAAGAGGGGCAGAGTGCGTTCCGCAAGTGTGAAAATCCAGATAGGCTTTGATCAATATTTAATCACCATCAAAGGGAATCCATGTCGGGGACTGGGGAATGCGTACTGGACGGACGGACCCCCAGTGCCGCTCATAAAGTATTCGACAAAATCGTTACACAATTGATTTAAATGACATTAAATTGTTCGATAAATATTTACAAAAAAATTACAATTAATTACAATTCAAAATGGCCGCAAGCTGCCGCCACACACTCGCCCGCAATTGTGATTTATGTGCCCCATGTGCATCAGGTAGGGACAGAAATCACGTATACGCCGGGTGGGATACCGATCAGCATCGGAGGGGTTCCTTTGCCTCTCCCTGCCTTTGGCTCCTGCAATTGAACACATAATAAATATTTATGCAGACAGTTGCTTGTTTTTGTAATTACACACACGCCCAGTCGGGCGGAATTTTGTGTTTGCACAGATTATTAAAGTTATTTTCTTTGGGCCTACCCCGTCTGCGTGGGTCTTCTTTGCCTTGGCTGCGTTTTGTTTATGTTTACACACATGAATGTATAAATTACGATGCTTGGTTTTTGCAAACAAAGCGGGGTTTGCCTGCGGGCCCCCGCGGAAGCCCACGCCCCTGGGCCACATTTAAATATTTGCACATGGAATTATTTTCCCAGGCATAAAGTGTGGCCAGGTAGACATTTTCCAAAGTCAAACAAAAGTTGCCACCACCTGCTTGCCTGCTCTCAACCTCCTGCCCCATATCCTTTATCCGGTGGCGGCCCTCGCACCTCGTTGTTGTCTGGGTGCCCGTTTTGTGTCCTCATTTCTAGCACCTCGCCATTACTTTGGTTTTTACCGGCCCCCCTCCTCTCGGGCATTGGGAATTTTAATTAAATTTAAATGAAGATTTATTGCATGTTTCATTACCAACTGCTGCCGATGCTGTCGACTTGGCCGACCTTCAATTGTCCTTCGATTAAGCCACAATTGGAGCCAATAATAATGATTGCAAGCAGAACAATTGTAGCCGCAGTCGGGTTGCCACTTGATAGCAATTAGCCCACAAACATAGTTTTTACAATCTGTGTGAAAACTAAATTACCAAGGAAGAACAAGTAATGGGTCTTAAAGTAATTTAAATACAAATTATATATGCATTATAATATGTTATACAATTCATATTACGTTTGACAAAATCATCTCATATCTTCGTGACAATATGGATTTGTAAATAGAAATTCCACTTTAGTACAATTTAGACACTTTCCTTTCTCTAATGGACGGCGGTGGCGTGGATGTGGATGTGGATGCAGAGGCTGGGGCTGTAGCGGATCCGGCACCGCTGTCCGACTCGTACGCTGACATTCGGATTGCTGGCTTGGGCCGGATAATGATGAAGTGGCACATCAGATTGGCATCCACCACCAGGACGGCACCACTGTTATCGAATATATTGCAGTAATTGGGAGCCGAAAAGATAGTGACCAACCGGCGGTTGGCAAAGAACTCGTAGCCATCCTCGACCACCTGGTGGGCGCGCACGATCAAATTGAAGTTGAAGTGCTGCAGAAATCCCTCAACTATCATTGGGCCAAAAGTGTAGCTGACCCCGCGATCGTTGGCCGCCCAGGCGCCAGTTGACTCATCCGGATCCGACCAGAGAAGATCGCACATTAGGCCATCGTTGGGCACATCCGTGGGACGTCGCAAGTGTCGGATTTCGTCCAGGTTCTTCAGCTCCGGGCTCAAGCCTCCGTGGACACAAAATATACGATCTGCCACAATCGCCGCCACCGGCATGCACTCGTAGCAATCGACAAAGGCACGCCATAACTTGATGCTGTATCTGCGCTTGCATTCGTCGAAAAATCCGTAGACCCGGTTCACATCCGAGGACTCATGATTGCCGCGTAGCAAAAAGAAGGTTTCCGGATACCTGAGCTTGTATGTTAATAGCAAGGTCAGTGTTTCCACAGAGTTCTCGCCCCGATCCACATAATCGCCTAGGAAGAGGTAATTTGAACCAGGCGGATAGCCGCTCTGCTGAAACAGCCTGAGCAGGTCCTTGAACTGTCCATGCAAGTCCCCACAAATTTTCACTGGAGCATTCAGCTCCAAAAGCATGGGCTGTGAGAGAAACAAGGCGCGAGCCGCTATGCATATGTAATTAATGGTGGTCTCCGGCAAAACTGAGGCCCTACGGCTGGCAAGCGTCGATGTTTTCAGCTGATGTATTATTGCATCAAGATTGGCCAGGCGTTGTCGCTCTTCCTTCTCCTCCTTCGATTTGGCAGAATCCCTGCCACCTGCACTAGAGCGACAGGACATTTGCTGCTATTTGGGGTAATAGAAAATGTGGAAAATTTTGAGATTTTATCGGGATCCGGAAAAATTGCCTCTGTCAAAATATATGTTTATTTCACCTACACACAAAGTGAAGTTCATACTCTACCCAAGTCGTTTAGGTGAACAATAGATTGCAGTTGAAAACAACTAGAAACGCTGTAGTCGAGATAACTCGACAACGAGACACCGTGTACCTCTCTTGCCACGGCATGCCGTTTCCGTGGGAAGGGGTGGGTAAAACTTTAAGTGGTCATATTTTCTATATTTACATTCCGATCTGGACGTAATTCTGTATATAGGTGTATGGCGATCAGCGGATTTAGCGGACTTAAAATTATTTCTCTAGCTTTTACCATTATTGAGATATATATATTTTTTAAATACGAAGGCGGAAAGGGGCGTGCCAAAAATCTGGAAATGACATTATCTGCATAATAGTTAACCGAACCTAATGCAAAAAGAAATAGGTCTCTATCTCTTATTTTGTCAAAGTTATCGAAGAAAATACAGCTTTATTCAATCATGTATCCCTAGGCGACTTCGATCATTTTCCGCTCAAGTGCGAGTGGTTCACTTTACTGTTTTGCGGTTCACTTGGCTTCGCTCCACTTTAATACCCGATTGGTTTGCTTAAGTCTTAACCCTCCATTTGCTTTCCACTTTTCTTTAACCAATTCTGAAAACTTTGTTTGGCTCTTATCCGTTTCTTTGGCTTTTTGCTCGCACTTCGCCCCTTTGACCGTTTCAATTATCAGGCACTTGGCATAAATTTGCGGAAAAACAAAAAAACATTCAAATGGACACGCTCGATAACAGGGAAAAAGCGCCGCAAAGTCGCTTGTTTACTCGCTGTTGACCCTTGAACCCCGTTGCCACCACCACCGCTTTTCCTTTGGGCCACGAGTGTTGGACGCAGCTGCATTTTGGCTACTCGTAATCCCGATTCCGAGAGCTTCCTGCACTTGTAATGCGGCTTAAAAGCGCGGCAGCCCTAGCGTGGGGCAGCAACATTTTATGGGTCCCATTCAGGGCCTTCTACGGTTTTATGTTCCCATTCCCCCGTCAAAGGAAAATGGGGTTAAAAAAAAATAATACCCTTTCCGTCCCACTTTTCGGCGCGCATTTTGAATACATTTTTGAATCAGTGTCGACGCTGTTTACTTTTTATGTCACTCTTTCCATTTTTTCCATGTTTGTTTGCCGGCCCCAACTGAGTCCTTGCGCAGCCTCCCAGTTTTTGGGTTTTATGCGATTTGTGTACTTCCGGCTTGGGGGGACAGGACTCAGGACTCAGGACTCATGTGTGTGCTTCACCACTCTGGCAACCGAAACCACTGACAACTCTCAGGCCACCTAAAGCCCCAAGCCCAAAACCCATCTGCCCCCTGAATGTATTTAATTGCAAGCGGCGCTCAAATAGGATTTGTGCATTGTTTTCTGTGGTGGATTTAATGCACACTCCCCCAGGATCTCCTGCACCGCCCACTGGCCAACCACCCATCCACTTTCTACTTTGTGTGCACATTTTTTTTTTTATTTTTTTTCCATTCTAGCTTTACTCCCATTTGGGATCTATTTTAATGTCAGTTTAATTCAATGCCCTGGCGATTCTAATGCGCTGCGGGTCCCTTGTGCGGCAAATGTAATTAAATTGTGGCCAAAGTGGGATAATCCCCCTCGCTTTTTTTGCGGAACGGATAGTGGGTTTATTATACCCGGTTTTTAAAAAGAACAAGGGTATATTGAGTTCGTACCAATTTATGTAACCACTTCCTATCCTATAAAGAATAAATATACTTGATCAGCATCAAAAGCCGAATCGATCTAGCCATGTCCGCCTGTCCGTCCGTCCGTCTGTCCGACTATATTTTGAAGACTATAATAGATACAGAAAAACAAAATGCATATTCATGCATTTTTTAATACCTGTTCAGCGCAAGTTTATAATATTCTAAAAATCATGTGCAAACTGAGAACCGGGTATTTATAGTCGAGACACTAGACTAAAATCGTTCTTACTTGTTTTTATACTATACGTACTCGTACATCAACTACATTCTGGATTTTTCCTGGTTTATTGAAGGAGATTGTTACTCTGAGCGGTTTTAAAGAAATTTGTGCAAATATAAAACAATTCACATACTCAAAAGCGATTTTGTTGGATTTTGTAGGGCTTTAATAAGGGGATTGATAACCACACGAACTATTATGTATTCACGCAACATTTTAGATTTGACTCGATATTTGGAGGGGAACCGTTTCAGGTTTTCTCAAAAACATATTTTCTGACAAGTATCTGTAAATTAACGAGCTTGCTAGTCTTTTGCAATGTCCCATTCAATCGATCCCTCAAGCACACAATCTCCGATTTCACAGCTTTTCGGTGTCTCTCGAAAATGTGAAGCAGCTGAGGGCGCTTGGCTTATTTCCGTTTCCGCTGGCTGCCATATTTTCCCAGTCACTCTGTCCCGCCGCCTTGACCATTTTTACCTCAGCAATGCAATTTTCAATTCACAAAACGATCAAGAAAAATGAATAGAGGAGCAGAGCAAAAATCGCACCAAATGCAGCAGCAGCAGCAGCAGCAGCAGCAGAGTTCACGCTTGAGTTTGAAAAGGGGGAAAGATTGTGCGGTTGGGTCAGCTTTTCTGCTTTTCTGCTGCTGCCCCTGCTGTTGGTTGCTTTTGTTGCGGTCATCCCATTGTGTCGCCGGAAATATTCAATTTTCAATTTTCATTTCGCTGGCCAGCAGAAATTGGCAAGCGAAAACAAAGGACGTGAATAGAAAACGAAGGGTGATGGGAAAGGGGGAGAAAATCTGCTAAGCGCATTGAGGGGCCAAGAGTACAAAACAAAACGTAGACTGAATGGAAGAAATCAATTCAATTATTACGTTTTTTCCACCACCCATCGCGGCATAGAGGGATTCCCCAGCTGTGCTTGTCCGGAATTGTGAAGGTGCAGCGAAAAGGCGACCTGTCAGGGAGACTTAATCTTAATGAAAGGAGCAACATGATTTCCCAGTTGCAGCCGCAATATAGATAGCCAGCCGTATATATAGATGTATGTACGAGTATAATCCTCGAGCTGACCGGGATTGTGTGTTGTCATCTTAACACAATTAAGCGCTCAACGGGGTGGCCCCGAGGCAAATATAAATTTATTGAAATATTATTTATGACGTTGAAAATTACTGGAAGCTGGCCCTAATCCTCGTTACTTAACAGCCCCAGGCCCAGGCCCAGGCGCAGGACCCCTGGCGGGTCCTTGCCTCCGGTTATCGTTATCGTTTGTTTTGGCCATTTTCCAGGGTCATTAGCTGATGGCAACAATGATGATGTTGACGGGGCCCCAAAGGGGGCCAAAAAGTTTCCACAAACTGCCAGCTCCAGCTGAGACCCACAGACCGCAATGAAATTTTATCTAAAAAATTTGTAACAAGGAAAATGCTGAAGAAATGTGAAATAATCAAAACTGAAATTAAGGAGGGCAAAGCATACTAAAGATTCCTTAACAAAATACCTATAAATATGTTGTCTCCCTTAAATAACTAACGTCAATAAACTGATAATAATGAGGTGTACAATTTTTAAGGCAACAACTTGAAATTTCGCGGGAATTTTTAATGACCCGACTGGCCCAAGAGCTCACACTCCTGGCAATCGACCTTTTAACTTCTGCAAACCTGAAACAAGTGCTCGTCAAGTTGTCATCTGAGCCACACGACGACGGCTCGCTGACGGCCCCAAAGCGATGCCCCAAGCCACACAGTGCCCGAGTGTACTCATTAAATAGCCTGGAGCATTATGGCCCACTCAAGTACGGGCAAAGATCATGGCTGCTTTATTCCGGAGACAGAAAGACAGGAGCTTGTTTTAATTAAAATTTTAATTTAATTCTTTGCGTTGTTTTTCCACATTAAATGGAAACGGGTGGTGGCAGAGACATCAAGTGGCCGAAATTAAAATCCGCAGCAAACACTTGACACTTCAGGCGGGCTGTATCGTGCGGTTTCTCGTTGTCAAACTGCAAACTGGAAACTGCATAAGTGACAAAAAATTACGCATTCGCACTGTGGCCCGGCTGCGAAAATAACACGAATAATGAGTGAGCAACCAGGGCGCACTATCCTCGTATATTGAAGTGTCTGCAGGATGCGTATGCGACTGTTTGGGAGCTCATTAACACTTTGTCGAGTGGTGTGAGTTGCAATGCTTCAAGTTTTTTTTTCCGACTGCAGACTGCGAGCCGAGAGTTGCTAGTACCATCAGGAGAGCGTGTGCACACAGTAAATCACTGAAAATAGCTGGCAAAAATAAATTCCCCAAAGATTTAGTAAGACAGAGACATTACTATCGTCCCAAAACACTTTCTCGGGTCACATTTCAACTCACTTCCCGCCTGCTGTGACACGCTACAGTCAAGCTTTGGTTAATTGATATCATTGGGTTCAATCGATTGAAAAACATGAGTAAAAAAATAAATATTTGACTTTGAGCATTGTAAGGAAAATCTTCTTGCGATACTGTGTAATCCCCAGAAATTCAATGGGAATCGCTTTGGGTATAAGTTTCATCTTATAAGGTTTAGTCAAATTTGCATTCGATATAAATAATGTTTTAAGCAAAGCCCTCGAATGTCACCTCTGAAAATAGTTCTCCCAAGCGAGGCTCGACTTTAGGAGGCCCGCAAAAAGACTTTCCTACTTCTGGGCTGCCTCGCTCGGTGCGGCTGACGTTTAGCAGTCGCTTGACAGATGCAAAGGCACACCAACATGCCGGGATACCGTCGTGTGATATCCTCGAAACGAAACGAAGGCATCAAAGACACAGAGTGCCAGGCACTTGACGCTGACGAGCGAGCAGCTGGATAAGATGCCAGGATGAAAACGAAACGAGGATGAGATTGAGCGACGAGAATGCGGAGGAAAATCTGGATGAGCACTGCAAGGATTTGCGGAGCTGCAGGGCGATAGGCGAGTGCCGGTGGGGATAATGAGGTGCTGCCCGCAATCCACTTACAGTCATTGAGCACGCGGCGTATGAGTAATGTGCCACGTTAGTTAGTTAGATTTTCGGTCTGGTCTGGTTTGGTTTCCTTTCGTTCCGTTTCCAAGGCTGCTGCAGGCCACTGCTCCGCTCTCCGCGTTGGCCAAAAGGATGATGCAATTTCCAGGCCACAATTTACCATTTTAATGGCCTTGGCAGACGTAGCGGCGGACAGGACATTGCCGTTTCAATGATGCACTTAGGACTCGGCCTCCTAGAGTGGCCTTCCTCCCAGTTTTGTATGCATGTGAAAAATGTAGAGTAAAGCACCTCATTAAATTGAAAAATGTCCACAATTTGCAGGACATTATGTCTATGGCTAATGCATGCCAGGCGCTCCATTCCGTTTGGTGGGAAAAAGGATTCCACAAATTGTTTAACTTCTCGACGTTTAAATCTCTTTTGGTCGAAACGGGTTCAATCTATAAGAGAGAGGCCACATTTGCCGATTTAATGCAATTTTAAGCTGCTTTATTAATGATTTTCTCTTTGGTTTACCTTGCAGCTTTCCGATTACTGCAATGGCACTGTGAGGTAAGCGATTTTAAAATGTTTTCCTTACCACCAGCTTTGTGCAAAAGCATGTAATATATTTTAGATTTTGCTTTTGTTAAACCATAGAAAAATGTAAAAACTTTATTTTTATGCTCCTACTATTGGAGCTTTTATGTGTGTAACCACTGTGCTCATGCGGCTCGTCATAAAGCAAAAGTTATTGGTGCAAAAATCCTCGGTGCCTGAGTTTTTTCTTTCGAATTTTATCCTTCTGTATATATGCGGGTACGTGTATATGGGCCGGGGCAAACATTTGTGTCAATGCATCGATAACCCGAGAACAGGAACGAAAACAACAACAAGAGCACAGCAATGGCAGCCAAAGGATCATGGCGGAGGGGGAGCAGGGCATTGGGATATGAGCCCATCAGGATGGGGGGTGTGCAAAACGGAAGGGACGATGGCGGCAAGAGGGCAGCAAGGACCTGCAACCGGAGTCGGAGTTGGCGTCGCAGAACGGAGCGGAGCCAGAACGAGGCGGCTTTCTGCATTTACTCGCATGCATTATTGAGCATTAACCTCATTTCACGCAGTCAATTTACGGCATTAAATTCTCGTCTGCCCGGATCTACTTGGCTCGGGCGTAAGGATTTAACGAGCTGTCAGGACACCAGTTATGCCGCCTCCGTCGCCACCCTCTATCCGCCACGGATATGTATATACATGGACGTATACTCCTAAGAAAGACTGGGGATGCTGCTGGAGGTGCTGGAGCTGCTGCCGCTGATGATGATGATTTTAGAAAACTAATTCGACTTTGATTAGCCGGCAAAACACTGGCCGCCATCCTTAGCGGTTATTGAAAGTAGCTTAGCTTACCGGTTAGCCGATAATGACCGCAGGACTGACAACACTGCAAGGCAGCGGAATTGAAACCACTTGAGGTGCAAGTAGCGCAAATAGCCGGACAAAATAAGCTCATAAAAATCCAAGAGGATAGCCCCAAAGTGTGGCAGAACCGAACCTCCTGCGGAGACTGAATGACTAGATTTCTTGGTGTGCTTTTTTGCCATCTCGTTTCTGCCATTGTAATTGGATAATTAAGGGAATGTCTGGGCCACAAGGCAAAAGAAGAAAGAAATAATAAAATAAAATCCGCCCCAGTTAAAGGACGTGGAAGAAACGGCGGATAGCCAACACTCTCTCCAGTGTGTTTGTGCCTCTTTGGGAGGCTATTAAAAGCATCTAAACGTTGGCTAAAAATGCTAGTATAATTCACCGCTCCCAGAAGGAAATGTGTGAAAGAAAGGCACAAACTGGCACCGTTTAAGTAGCCTAAGTAACACAGCAGCCAGCTGTTGGGGTCCTGGAGAAAAAAGGAACCCCTCCGCAAACACATACATTATATAAGCTGCTTTTCTATTGTCTCACTTACTTAATTTCCCAGCAAAAAAACTCAACGACTGAGATAAGAAAGCTAAGAACAGGGAACAGCTGTGTCCTGTAAGTCCTGGCACGTGGTTTTTTACTTGTCGAGTTTGAATGTAGGATTTTTAACAAAAATTGTACAAAATTCTAAAGGAGTTAACTCTAAACAGATGTGGTACAACAATTCAAGTTTATATTAACAATTTTCAAATCTATACATTACATAAAAGTCTTCAAATTCTTCTATCTTCTTCTTTTTTTCGAACAATATCTAAGTTGTAATGCTTAATCTGTACACCTCATATTGTGGGAACAACCTTTTACGTTTATGAACTGCTTCTTTAATTGCCATCTTGCTAACCAGCAAACAGAGATAGGGAAAAATGTTAGCCTTTACCAAGGCTAATGGCCAATTGTCCTGGCAGCATCATATGGCTGCTCTTAATGGCCCTGGTCACACCCCGACGACCTCCACACCCCGGACACTTCAATTCTCGATTCATGCGAAGCATTGTGGGCGTGGCAAAGGTCAGGTCACCGAATCGGAGAATATGACAATTGCAGGTCCATAACCTGCAGCGATTTGGCTTTGCCGTCTGTTCGAAGCAATTAAGCTATCTGTGAGCGGACTCTTTTTGGCTGGGCAATCGCCAGTGTGCCATCATCATCAATCATAGATGAGAATAAAATGCCACGCTTATGAGCGCAACAACACCTCTACTAAGTTGCACAGTTCTACAACGCAAGGCCTGCATAATTCACGGGGAAAATGGGAAAATGGGAAATGGGAAAGGAAAATGGGAAAACTTTGACTTTGGCGCGTGACTAAACGTGAAATGCACAATGTACACAATGGCAGGAGCCAGCCCAAAACCCAAAACAGTTGCCAACAAATGAGCGAGAGCAGCCAGCAAGGCTAAAGGATAAATAGCAATAGCGGCAAGGCCAGCAGCAACAACAGAAATGGTACGAGTAACAGCAGCAATAGCAACAGCCAGGACACTAAGTATGATTTATGTGGCGAGTCTCGCCATGGCAGTCAAATTGAAATTTACACCAGAACCTTGGCAACATGCCCCGTGAGCTGGGCTCAAATGAGTTGCAATCCTGCAAGGATTGTCGCCCCGCACACACAACTCTGGGCACATGCACGGGGCCAATATCCCGCATAGAAATATTGCAGGCGGGAAAGCCTTAAAGGGTTTTCACACACAAATGGCAACCGGATTGGGTGAGATTTTCTCACTGTGCTGGAGCAAAGTGAGACACAGATACAGATCATTATAAGCAGCCAATCCCTTGTCCCCCGAGACATGTGCAGTGGATGCGAGATTGGCTGGGGAGCAGCCCAGCAGACCCTTTTTCCTTGAGCCAGGGCGAAGGAAATCTTTCTATTTTCCCGCGCTGAGACTGCCACTGGCAGTTGCACTTCAATTTTCGTTTGTTTCGCCGGATTATCAGCCAAGCTGAAGCATGAAAATTTAATAATCCATTTGCCACGGTTGCAGGCGATAGATATCCTGCAGCCCGAAGGACTTGCAGCAGCAGCAGCAGCATCTGCTGCTTCTCCTTGGCGACGCTGCTCCCCACTCAAGCGCTATTTAATTTCTGGGCGGAAGATTGAAAAGGAATTCCTGCCGGATTTCTGATCTGATTGGGGAATGCGAATGTGTGCGGAAAATACAAAACACTTCTCTTATCCATTTAAAATTAATTGACTCTGTTTCGAGGCAACGCGACTGTACCCAATTGTGTGTACAGACTGCTTTATTTTGCAGTTAAGCGGCGGAGCAGTTAAAACCCCAATCGTGTGTACTAGCGAAACCCCAAAACTAAACTAGCCACCCACCACCGCCAACAAATCGTGCCATTCAACGTGTCATTTAACATTTTGGCTAATAGTCCGCACATTGTTTCGAGCTGTCGGTGCCCGGACGGTGGACGAAAATTGCCAAATGAAGAAGAAGGAAAAAAACCCTGCAAATGCGGAAAATACAGAAAATAGAAACTAAAACTTATTTCATATCAAATGGCGGCGGGGTAGGGGGCCATTAAAACCACGCCAATTTCGGTCAACACGCTGAATGAACTGTAAAATCAACTCGCTTCAAAATGTGGTCGGTCAGCAGGAGGTGTGTGTGTGTGTGTGTGGGCCAGGACGACAGGACCACAGAATAGATGGACGGACAGGCAGTCAGGACACGACTAAAAATCAGTTGGCATGATATTACGTATACGATGCGTGCAACGCTAAGCGAGAATTAACATTTACAGGTTTTTGTTTGGCCAATCGGATATGTTGCGAATGTGCAAAGTAAAAGCTCGTGTGTTTGTATGGAAATTCACAGGCACTATCCGGGCAGGACAATGGAAAAACTGTGCGGAAAATTGGCCAACACAATTGGGGGGAAATTGATGAGGAATTAATGTAAATGCGGGTATAAAAATAAACTTTATTACAGCTAGCTTTAAATGGGTTTGTAATAAACTTGCAAGTTAACTTAAACTTTCTCGATCTTTCAAACAATGAAACCTTTCGCCCTAGACTTTCTCTGTTAACTTTACTTGGCTCTGAATCAACTAAGACGCTCTAACTATTCACCGCCGAGTTTGCACTGAGTTCATTGTCAGTCGCACCTATAACTGCTGTAAAATATTTTGCAGCCTGACGGACGGGCTGGGGGATTCGTCTTTAGCTGTGGCTTCAGCCAACTAGACGACAAATTGTCGCAGGAACAAAACTTCGTTTGCCTTTCAGCTCGGCAACCAAATCCTTGACAGCCTTTTTGTAGCTCCCTTGCCTCAGCCTCAGCCTCGGCCTCGTCCTCGCTTTTCCCATTGCATTTGATTCAATTTGCGCATAGCAAAAGTAAATCAACAAAAAAAGACGGAGAAAAAAATCTAGAAAATAGCAGAGGAAAATAGGAAATGTTCGTATTCCATAAATTTGCTGGCACTTCAATCTTTTCTGCCTGCCACCCCCCTGCCCTCTCTGCCTTGTTCTGTACTGTGCTCTATTTATAGAATTTAACATTCCGTTCTTGGCTGCATGGTCCTACATTTTCTTTTTATATTATAAATTCATTTTTTTTTTTCTATTTTTTGTATTTTTTGTGTTGGCTGTGCCAAGTTTTTGCGGCTTCATTGTCAGCTTCTCCATTTCTTCCAACTGCGGATGCCATGGCATTACAACCCAGTCTCGTTTCCGTTCCTTTTTCTTCGGACTCTTGTGTTTTTAATAATGCATAATTTGTTTTATAACTAGGTTCGTCCTTCCCCCACCCCTCCCCCCTAGTCTGTGACTTATCTATGCACAATATATACGGTATATAAAAAAAAAAAATAGGTATTTTAATCAGAGCGAAACAAAGCATTCCATTGTTGGAAAGTTATTATAAAATACTCTGCTTTGTTTGGGATTTTTTTTAGTTTTCTGTGGGCTTGGTTCATTTTCTAAAGTGCCTCGGGAGTGTGAAAATATCAAAAAGAGAATCACTAAGCTGAACTGGTCATTAAGTGGGGAACTTCAAGTGCCGGACAACTATTGTCCAAGCGGGCTTGACTAATTCAGTCCCGAAGGGATGTAAATTTCTGGGACTCCTAAATAGAGGCAAAAAGTTCAAATTTACGGTAGACCAAAAGCGATTTTAATGCATAACTTAATACTATTCACAAATGAGTTTCAGAATTGATTTCCATCTGAATCAAATTTCTTGAAACAACAGAAATTTCCACGATGCCATACCCTTTATGGGACCCCGTGTCGCAGCACCCTGAGGTTTTTGCCCAGCACCTCTGCGACCCTTCGGGAGGACACTTAAAATGTCATTACCCGGCCTGGCAATTTGGTTTTCGCTTACATTTCGGCCAGGTTTTCCTCTTGCCTCCGTTTCCCGCCTTTTTTAGGGTTCCTGGAACAGGAAAACTCTCATAAAAGCCGAAGTGAGACATAATAATAAAGCAACAAAAGACAATTCAGCTCGTAAAAATACAAAATAAATGTTATAAATGTAGCCATAAAAATTACAACAACAATGGTTAGGGCTTCGCGGATGACAGGGGTGGGTTGTAGGGGGTTTTTTGGGGGGGTCACCCCGCCCTCGGGGGGGACAAAAGCCGGCAACCTTTGGTAGCGTAAAATATTTTTAACTGATTGATACGCGCGGGTTGCGGGGGAATATACAAATACGAGTGTGTGTTGCGTGACAAAAACAATATAGCCCGAGCACAAACACTCACGTGAAGTGACAGGAGCGGCGGGGGATAGGGGATCGGGGATCGGGGAAGGATACGCTGACGAGTGACGCCGAAAAAGAGGCAAACACTCGCACGCAGACAGACGCGCGTGAAAACAAATGGGAAAAAATATGTTACAAAGTGTCGCACACGACACACACTCCCACAAACAGAAAGAAAAAATTGGGTCCCAATAATTGATCGAATAAATAATATTACACCCAACAATGCCGGAATTTGGATGCCTTTTGTTTTTATCGATAAAACATATTGGCACTCATATTTTCTATGAAATCCAAATAAACACTTAAGAAAAGTGTATTTATATAAACAAATTTATTTTATATTTATTTTTTTGACATAAAAAACCTAATAAAAATGCCCGAAATCTCGGTTTTGCCTTTGATTTTGGCTCCGTGTACAGGAGCTTGCCACTTGCTCGCCGCGTCATGTCCTGGCAGCAACTTTTACATTGTTTGGCTTCGAGCGTTGTGCCATTTTACTTTGATGGCAATGGCGGAGAGAGGGCTGGCAGGAGGAGAAGGACGAGCCAAAGGATATGGGAACAGTTTGAGGAGCGGTAAGGGTTTTTCGGTAGGTGCCGCTTTTGTGTCATCCTCGTCGACGCATTCGTGTCAAATTTATTTTCCCCGTTCCCTTACTTTTGTTGTTGTTGCTTTGTATTTTAGTGTAATTTTGTTGATTACAGCGTGTGTGTCCCATCGTTGAGTGTGTAATTTATTTGGAGTGATCCTAAATTATATGTGTGCGAGTATAATCGTGGAAGCAGGGTCGAAGATAAGGCTTAAATATGCCTGGATATATTTAAATTCATCTGAATCAACCATTTGGGCACTACAACTACCTAATTATATCACGTTTTAAGCCAGAATATTTGCCAATGATGCCAAGCCCAAAAAAGTATGCTATATTTCTGCTCCTCTTCCCGCCACCTTTGCTCCGCTGCCCTGTTCCTTTTATCTTGGGCTTTCTCTTACCCCCTGGCTAACGATTTTACGGCCACATTATTACTTTTTATGGCAGCACCAGGGAACGTCATGTTTCAAGCTTGTTAATACAAAAATTTGGGGTAGCTGTAGCCACCGAATTCTGACACCACCCGCAGGCCAGACTCAGCACCGAAATGCCTAATGAAATCTAATAAATTAAAGAGATTTATACAAAAGCCGTTTGCCTGTGGCTGCTCCCTCCTTCTTTACGGCTCAACTCACCCTTAAGACCCTCCAATATATTTCGCCGACCCTCGCATATATTTCACCCCTCCAGCGGTTTTGGTCCGGACGCGGGTGTAAGCAAATTATTGGCTTTTCAGCGGGGCAACTCCTACCAACCAAACAGCAAGTTAAAACATAAGGGGGCTGGGAAAACTTTTTATCCCTTTCACTTGTCGCACTCCATTGTCTTTGGGCTGTGAATGAGCCAAAAGAATCCGAGTCGGATACGAACTTATGGTTGGGCTCGAACAAACAAAACTTTAATCTGAAATCAAAGCCAAAGTTTCGATTGCTTAAAGCCTGCGATAAAAAAGCGTTTTATTTCAACACCCGACGCCACTCGATTCAATTAAAATTGCTTTAAAATTTCCTTTATTTTTATTGCACTGACAAAAGTCCAATTTTATGTTTGTCTTTGTGTGCATAAAAGTTTAATTGATTTCCAATGTTTATGCGGCTATGAAAGGCATCGGGGGAGGGGCTTGGGCGAGGTCGTTAACTGGGCCAAAAGTCATGGAAAAATTTAATCAACCCTATGGTGACAATCTCGGATTTAGTGGGCAATCCTGGCTGCGGCCCCTCTTCTATAAATCTTTTGCCGCTTTAGAAGGTGCAAAATTGTACACATAAAATATTTCCACTTATTCGCATTCGTTGAGGTAATGTTTTAAAAATGATTTATGGATCCGCCTCCCCTTTTTGGTATCTCACAAGGATGCCGGAGCGGCAAGAAGCCTGGATAACTGAGAAGGCAGTGCGGAAAACGGAAGCGGAAGGAAAGGCATGTGTGGGTATTCAGGAGCCGGCACCTCAAGTGCTCGGCCAGCCATGCAATTACATATATTTGAGCGGAGAGATTGTCGGGGGTCCTGCGCCATCAGCTCCTTCTTGTTATTTTTGTGCATGTTCCAGGCAGGAGGGGTGAATGCATAAATTATGTAAAATTACCCGGCAGCAGGGTTCAGAATGTAAAGTGCGTGTTACATCGAACAAATAATATTTGGAGTGCAATAAATAGATGATAAATGTCTTAAAGCAGCCCCGCGAGTTGTTCGGGAAAGTTAATCAAACCAAATGAGAAATGGGCATCCTCGAGGATGCAGGATCCGCTCTGCTCCGCACACTTGTAAAAGCTTACCCTGGCTTACTGCAGAGGAGCAACTTTGGCTGGCAACAAAGAGCTTAGGGCTCATTAATCACGCCACAAATATTTTCAGTTTTAGTTGCAAACTGAAACCTGTTATTGGTAAATGGCTCCAAAAAAGGGGAGTCAAGTAATCTTAGTGGCCTTAACTTTATGATTATTAATGTGGCATTTAGCAACGCATTTTTAAATAATTTTTGCAACATTAAAAAGGAAAAAACGCGTCTACTATAATAACCTGGTATTCATTTAATTTCAATTTTTTCGAGATTGTTTTTCATTACACGCTTTTATTTGCCAAAATTCATTGCCACGCTTTAGGATAAGAGTATTTCAGATACATCAGAGTGCAGAATGCCAATCCGATCCGAAACAGAAATCTTCTGTTTGGAGTAATGACTTTTAGAAGCTTTACTTGCGTTGGGATTAAGGAACTCCTGATTGTCTGAGCGCAGCTGTTGCACCCTTTAAGGTTTAGCAGTCGAATGCCATGGTCGTGCTGGATACTCTTAAAGCGCAGGGACTGCGACACATGCATCCAAGTGGCATCTTCCGGAGCTGATGCAGCACTTAATAACTCTTCGATGGCAAGCACGTTCGATCGCAGGTTGTTGGCTGTTATGATTATGTGAAATATGGCCGTCCAGCCGGTGAAAGCCATTTCCAGGATACTTAAGCTGTAGAGAATCATCAGGACAAGCTGCAGGTCCAAGCAGTTGCAGATCTGGTGGCTCAATTTGGTGAAGGACCGGTGCAGGCGCTGCAACGATAATAGGCGTCGCTCCAGTCGATTGACGGCCAGAGGATCCTTTCGCAGGATCTGCAAATGCATCGTTATCGCTACCTTAGCCATCTCCTCGTTCAAAAGCTCAAAGGCTTTTATAAGAAGCGAGAAAGCTGTCCATATCAAGTGCGCTACCATGTCCTCCACCCAAATGAATAATCCCATGGGTAAAATAAAATATATTAAAAAATTTAACTTGTCTTCCATGGTTGTCATACGTTGTGTATAAATGATATACGTCCGGATGGTTCCCGCCTTCAGAAAGAGCGATATTATCACTGAATAGCTCAACTGCAGCTTTCGACCACAAAGGTGACAAAGTCGCGGAATGAGTTTCATGAACCGATTAATCAGCCTCACCCGTTGATCAATCACCGAACGCGGCTGGATCAGCAGGCTGCAAGTGAAGAACATGACCTCAATGTGAACCCTATAGACCCAAGCGTCCTGCAAGGCCAAAACCACAATGTAGGCGACTGTCAGGCCCAGAAATCTGGTCACGAGTACACTGTTGCAGGTTAAACGGACTTTATTTCCCAATTTGCAATATCGGAGTCGCATCAGTCCAAGATAGTAAAAGTTTTTGTAGTAGAAACGCAGGAGAAACATGACATGCCAGTCGACGTAGCGATCCTGCTGAACAAAATAGCGCCGAACTGTCATGATGATACGGACGTTGGTGACTAAAAGTTGTACCTGTCAAAATGGTTTTACCATGTTTTTGGTAATATTACGCAGCCGTAATGGTTCCCTCTTTTCCCCTAATGGTGACGCATTATTACACAATGTGTTTGGAAAATGCAATCGCTATAAGTTCATTAAATAACCTCATGAGTTAGAGAAAATTTCATTAAAAATAAACGGAAATACTGCGCAGAGCCCTGGCTTATGTTTCTATTTACTGGTTCGGCATTCTTGCACTTCATCAACGCAATTTGTTATGCAATTAATTTGAGTGGCAAAAAGTGTAGAACTTTGTTCGAAGGCGCCAAATGGCGGGCCAGTGCTGAATATGAAGTCTGGCAAACAAGTTTTGCATAATTTCCATAAAATATTTCATAAACAACTTGAAAAATGGTGAAAAGCTAGAAGCGCAAAAGGCAAAATAATACAAAAAACAAAGGAATGGAGGAGAAAAGTCTGAAAAGAAAACAAGGCGAACTCGCAGCGGTAATTAAAAAGTTCACAAAAGAGTCCCAGGCATCCAGGGACTTTGGAAAATTGCTACCCAGTAGAATCACGTCGATGACAGAGCACAAAACTTGCCGATTGAGTGGGAAAATGTGGGCCATGGCAACGTTCTTCACCATTTCATGTTTCTTGTTTTTGTAATTTTTTTATCGAAATAAATTAAAAAGGAAACTGCAACCCGCTGCCAAGTTTGTCACCGCAGAAAAATAATAAGCGTAAAAAAATAGTAGGGCTTATATATGCAAATTTCGCTGAGGGCTTGACAACAACCGCAAACTGTGGTTGTCGTGGCAATTGTGGTTCGGTGGTCAGCGGTTGTTGTTCCTTTTGTGGTTGTCCCGGAGACGGTGCATCGGAAGCTGGAAAGGTTGGAGGATGTTAAAAAGTTAAATTGCAATTTAAGTAAACGAGTGTAGAGATGCATGTTTGGTTTATTGTTGAAATGTTTACTACAATTTTGTATTTTTAAAATGAACAGCTGACAGCAGCTAAAAGCTTTTGCTCTCCCAATTTCGCTCTCTAAGGACTGAGCATCCTCTCCTTTCAAACGGTTTTTGGGACAGGAACTCAGGGGTAGTGCTTTTTGACCGGTTGAGATTTATCTAAGCGGTTACGGGGAGGGGAATGAACTCATGCAACAGGAACGTGTATAATTTGTGAAACTACAGGCTAACTGCTGTCGGCTATATCCCTGCGCAGCCAATCGAGCAAGGAATCCCGGGCGCATTCCGCCTCCGCATCCAGACAGCATAGCTTTGTAAGGTCGTCCATCCAGTTGCCAATGATGTACCGCTTGATGCAAGGCATCACTCCCAGCTCCCGCAACGCTTTCAGGCAGTACAACTGCAGGCGCGGAGAAGCTGTGTGCCCCATCAGCCGACCCACGTAGCAGGGCAGCGGGACGAACTCCCGGCTGCGCCACAGGGCCCGCTTGCTGTGAAGGCCATTGAGCAGCGCCAGTACTGTGAACTCCCAGTTCTGCACCTTCTGGCGTTTCTGGTTCTTCGTCAAAGGCTTTTCGTCGCTCATCTCGAACACCTCGTACAGCAGCTTCACTCCGTCGACGGCATCGAAACGACGCTGACCCTCGGGGCAGCGAAGGAGCAAGGCGAACGCCTTGGTGGCCATGCCCCAGAAATCGGTAAGCCGGTGCTGGATGCGCAGGTGCATTAGCTCGAAGAAACCGAGTTCAATGCCCTGCTCGGGTGCGACTTCCAGGAGGTGGCAGAGGTGGTGCCACAGGTGGCACGGATAGCGTGGCCGGCAGGGATCCTCCTTGTAGATCTCAGCCAAAGACGTAAAGTTTTCGGGATCCTTTAGGATAATTCCCAAGACTAAAACGTACAACAGAGATGCCATGAATGTTTAAAAGCCTAGGGAACTAGGCTACCCACTTACCTTTTGGTTGCCCCGTTAAATTTCTCAGTATCTCGGAGGCCAGACCATCCTTACCTTTCTCTTGAGCTTTAATGATTACGTAGAACTCATTACGCAGACACTTGCGATTGGCTATAGCCTCAGCACCATTGTAATTTCGGGAAAGAATATCTGTTGCAGAAGCTTATATTAATTTCCAGGATATTCCGAGTCGACAAAGGACCTACTGTATATCTTAAGATACATCTCCACTTCGTTATACTCCTCTTTGTGATGCTTCAAACGCATTCGCATAAAGGCATTTTTTAGCCTAAAAAATTAGAAAACTCCCATAAGCTAAGGGAAAACTTAAAAACAAATATCCAATCTTACTTTCGCACAATATCCATTTCAATAATGGCCCTCTGGGCGTTCAAGGGATTCAGCAGGAACTCCGTCAGCGAGACAACAGCCCTCCAGTGGGTGAGGCGAACGTCGCTGTCCATTTCCTTCATCAGCTTGGGCAGGGCAAACCATCCGTAGGCCAACTGGGCGCGATCCTCAAAGTGCGTGGAGCTGGACGTGCAATGATCTGGCATAGTCTTGCATGCATCTCGCTCCCCCAATACTTTTTTCATCTCTAAGCCCGCTTATTGGTAACAAATCGATGTAGGCAAATCGATGCTGGAGAGCTTACCAGTATTTTGCGTCTTGTTTATGGAGCTGGGCTTCATCAGATCCTTGACTTCGTGTTGCAGGAAGTGATTGCGGTATCTCTCCAGTTCCTCCCACATTTTCGGTTCGGTTCTTCGATAAATTTTCAAAATATACAGGCGAAACTGATATTTCACAAGTGTCAAATGGTTGAATTTACAATTATTCGTAGCTTAAAATTGAATCGATTCTAAAACAGAATACATTACCATTTATTAGTAGGTAATGGTCTAACCAATTTGACCGCATTTTTAATTTAAAATTGGCGCGCAGCGAGCACTGAACGTTTTGCAACACTTTTTCCGGGCCTTGCCAGATAGCGGAATAGAGTTGTCTTTTAAACGAACAGCTGTTCGATTTTGGCGCCCACGGAACAGCTGTCTTGGCAGGAATGCATTTCAGGGCTGCAGCACAATAAGAAAAACTAGAAAAAGGGAACGCTGCGGGGTGGGTGTTGAAACCGCGTTCAAACTTACTGTTGAATTTTACCTCGAGCGGAGAGGTTGTGGACGCGTCGTGCGAGTCATTTTTTAAGCCGGAAAAAAACAAGAATTCAAGTCGCACCAAAGACAATGCATTGAGGAGTGCATCCACAGGGACTGAAAACATTGAAAGCACATAAAACAAACCAATGCGGTTTGCTGTAAACTGCCAAACCGAGTTCTACAAGGGAATCAAGAGAAGACACCCGCGAGTGGCGTGCGTGTGAAAAATGTAAACAAACGCTTCAAACTAATAAAACCGCACAAAACAACAGAAAACAACAGAAAACAACAAGAAACAAGCAAATATCGAAAAAGCACAGCCGGCAGGAAAACTGCATTCGTGTGTTGTTGTGTGTATGTCTGCGGGTTTGTTTTTTGCCGCGCGTGAAGTTGTTTGTGTGTGTGTGTGCAGTCGCGCTTGCGAGGGAGCAGACAACAAAAGAAATTGCACTTTCTCTCGCCCTTTTTCTTCCTCCTGCCATTACTTTCTGCACTGCCAAAAAAGGAGCAACACAAGAGAGGAGAACACTCAAACGAAGCAACAACAAACAAAAAGGAAACGAAACGATACGAAACGTAGCAACAAAAAGACTCTGTGAAACGCAAACAAAACGAATTTTTGATAGCATAATAGTGTATAATATACAATACGAGTAGTATTTGCCAAGAAGTCAATTATATACCCAACACAGCACCATGGCCTTGATAAGACTGGCAAGGTAAGTTTTTGCCCCATACTGGGGGGTTACTGCCTGCACTGGGCGAAAAACTGGGCCAGGGCACCTTCCAAACAAATTTTCACGAAGGAAATATCAAAGCTACTTTTCCAAATATCTGATATTCTATAAAAAAGAGGTAGCCATGGTCACTCCCTAGCTCACTTGGCTCCAAGAGCTTCCAAAAACAAAAAGCTGTGAATGTGTCGAACAAAAGGGATCGGAAGTTGGCGGTGAAAAAGGAACTCGGAAGCGAAGGTCTCGACCAAAAGGGAATCAACCTGCGCAATGAGAGAATAATACTTACGTTTTAGGGATCGTACTAACAAATTGAAATCATAATCTAGCCTGACAAGCTTTTAAGACCCCTAGAAATTCACCTTGCAACACAGTAATTTTCAAAGTTTGCGGTTAGCTTAGGGCGATTTGGGGAATTCCCAATTTATATTGTGAAATACCACTAGAAACCTAATCAAACAACAGATCGTAAGAGTGTTACGATACCACCCCTTTGTTCTGCTTAATCGCAAATATTATTCTCGGTGTAGGAAAAAACCTATGGCATTCTGATTCGAAAAAGACCGGCTTCGCGAAATTGCCCCGTTAAAAGCGTCAACTTTGGGTCGCCGGCGCTCAACGCTCGCTTCTCTTTGCTTTACCACTTAACAAGCTTTGTAATTAAGTTGAGCCGCCAGGGGCGCAGTTGCAACTGCAAAACCAGGCCCCAGGCTTCTAGGGGGTTTTCGAAAATAAGAAATCGTGGTTTTCGCGGAATAAAATCGATTTTTCACCCCGACATCCTGAGCGAATCCTGGACTAAGCTGACCTGAACTGACCCCGTTTTTATTGGCAAGAGAACTATAAAAAAGTGGCAGAGGATGTCCATGAAAGCCGTCCCTGGCCCTTTGTTGCGGTTTGGTCAACAGAGAAGGCTCGCTTTGGGCCGTGTAATAACTTTTGCGCAAATATTTGTTTCCCACGACGTGCTAGCTGTTGATATTGATGTTGGTCAATGCACTTTACCGCCCGTGAAACGCACTTTAAGATACGAGTATCTATTTCTATTTATAGTATTCGCTATAACCAGTATCTATCGCTGGCTCTTGGCACATTTAAAACTCAAATCGAATGCATTATCGTAAATAAGCTGTGCTGATTATTCAATAGATGTATTGCCACAACCTGTTTGGTCCTCATCTCTGCCTCTCGAGGTTTAGCAATTGCTCGTCTCGATTGCATTTGTGGTTCTACATTGTCAAGACAAGCAAATAGACAAACAATCGGCCAGGGAATCGAATTTCAAACGCCGTCTTCCTGCCACGGCGTAATTATTATTATTCATTCATCATTGGCTACGGCGTCTGGGTCATGACAAGTACGAGTATGCTCTGTTTACCCTCGAGAAGCAAACAAGGCAAACGCATGATTGACGCCAAATTAACGCCGCCCCGAAGGCGTTAAATCTTCGGTCATTTGATTGATAGACCGATGAGTGATTGGCGACCGCGTGGTCCTACGATTAAATACGTCCATATACTGTGTGCTAATTTTTCGCAATTTAGATTACAGCATTGTCAGGTCTTTGGATTGGGCCGGTTCAAGGCGGTTTATATTGCACTCGCATTCGCGGTGCTATTTGTGGAATTTACCACTGCTATCTAATGAATTTACAATAGCAGCGCCGCACCGCTGACTCAACCGGTCCAAAAATATTTACAATATGCAGGCGTGCATCCCTCTCGAGGACTTGCTCTATGTAATTGAGTGTAATTGGAACTGAACGGCCGACCGGCCGGCCGGCCGGCCCACTCCGCTCCACTCGCCAGATTTCCCTCTAGTTTCCCGGATGACAGATGACAGTTCAACATTGGAAGCTGTAAAAGTGCAGCAGCAGATTGTATCTGGCCCCAATATGTCCTCGCCTGACCTGCTAGCCCCCCACACACACACACACACCATATACACGGTTGTAAACCATATACATATACATATATATATATACTCGTATATGTTCCTACATGAACAGTGGAAACTTTTGTTTGCCACAATGAAAGGCAAATACGAAAGGCAGAATAAAACCAGGCTGAGGCGGCTGCTACTTCTGCTGCTGCGGCTGCTGCTGGTGCTGCATTGATAAAGCTTGTAATCTATATGACGACATGGTCTCGAGTTACTCTATATAAATACCACGATCGGTATATATTTACATACTTTGCACGTCGCATGACGGTAATCTCGGCGGCCTGCTGCTGTGGCTGTGTCTGCTGGAAGGCCTTATTGTTATACGACTCGTGCTGGCCACTGGCCTGGCGACTCTTTAATTTAATTATGACTATTTTATTAATTGAAATGCGTAGTATTCTATAAATGGCAGCAGCGATCGCTTTGTTGCTGCAATTTGTGATTGCCATTGTCGGTGCAGAGTTAAAAGCTTCCAATCGTCCAGATGTGTGCTTTCTACGTTGGCCGACCATAAAACCAAATCAGTTCGAACAGTCACTCCACTTCAGTAGAGTCGAGACGTATTCGAGTTTTCCTTGGGGTAGATCGCTTTTGTGTACGGTCCTGGCTTTCTTTGCTTTGCGGGTAAAATGCACCTTATCGATCAATGGGAGGTGCTGGCCATTCACTCGTAAGTAAGCCAAGCAGTCGTCCAGTCACTGCAGAACGGCAATTTCTAAACTTGTCACGGCTGTGCCACCTCAAATTCTAGTTTTTAATCCCACGCGAAACCAGTTTTCCATACAATAAGCCTCACAAATTTTGCATTATTCACTGCAACTTATATTTGTCAACTGATGCAGTTGCATCACTTTGGACCTCCTCCAAATTGCCGCTAAGTTTTTTGTTAAACACCAACATTATTTCTAATTTCATCGCCATAATAACTCGGAATCCGGCACACAATCGGGGTAATAATAGACGTAAATAAAGGCTGTGAGAACTTTCTCAATCGCCGGCACCCGGGCGGGCACCCGGAAGAGTGGAAACCCGTTCAAACAGATTTACGACTGCTGCCCGATTTATGGATTATTCTTTCACAACACAATTGAATCAAACTCAAATACACACGGCAATAAAATTTGCTGCGCACAAATTAAAGATCAAACAGAACGGAAGGGCAGGGAAAACTCAGAACGAATCTGGCATACACTTCATCACCGGAAAGTGATAGTTGAGCTCGGCGAGACGGTGGGATAGGTTGGGGCAGGGTATAGTGATCTACGCCAAGATTCTGTCTGATCTATCCAGCGAGAGTTGACCAGTGCGCAATACGATTCCCCCTCGCGGCATTGGCTGGCAATCGGCGTCTGGGGTTCGCCGATGGCTGCTACACAATGCGGGAAATCCGGCTGAAAGCAGTTTTCACCAAACTTATCCAAAGTCAAGAGCATGGCGCGCACGAAACTCACAGATACTCGTTGGGCTGGGGGCCCCGACCGAACCAAGGGTACCGCCGCAAACATATAGTATTGTATTGCATTCGAAACGAATGCAGCCGGCAAATTGTGTAGAGCCCGGACGTACGAGTACCCCCCGTACGGCCAACTACTACCGAATAGAGCGAGCGGAGAAGGTCGTCTTGGTTGCACACATTCATTTTTGGCCCGGCTCCGGGCCTGCTGAAATTCTTATGCACGCGCGCCGACTGGAGCGTGGCACGCGGGGCGTATGCGCAATAAATATATATAATTTCCACGTAGGTGCCCGTTTTACTGGTCCAGCTAATTTCTATCAATTATAATGAGTCGTCTTCGGGACCTTGGGTCTAATCTGTGGTGAAAATAAATACCCGTACTATACATCTGCAAACTGCCAATTACAAAGCCAAGGGGAACTCAATTGTCCGGCACGATGATACTTTACAGGCACAAGGTGCCACGTGACCCTCTTTAAGGGGTGTAATCCTACAACAACAAAACATATCGCAACAAAACATAATATATGCATTTAGGTAAATGCTAGATTTCAAACAAGACAGCTAGTTTGCCTAATTACCTTTAGGTAATTTAAAGGGCTACAAAGAAATAAGTATTGTAAGCTCACTGAAAATAAGTATTGGTTATTTATAACTCTATTGTGGTATTGTGACTTTAGTCTAAACCAGCCCATTAGCCCATTATATTCAGGCACGCTTCCCATTTGCGAAATTCGTCATTATAGTACACCACCTACTATACAATGGGTCGAACTACTGTTCATGCCTTCGAATGAAAGTAAATTGTTGATTGAGAATGACTTTGGGGTGATTTGTGATTCGTAATTGCTTAGAGTCATTGCAAATCGCACTTTGTTTTGGCCAATTAATGTGGTAAGTGTGCGAAAAGGGGCTTGTCATCGTTCGTATTTTAGATTTGCTGCCAGAAGGGTGTGTGACCACTTGGAAAACCTGTTGTTGACGCAATTTCCTTCAAGAGAATTGGCCGAGGGCAATGCGAACGAGTTTCTGGGAAATCCAGGAGCTAACCTCCTTTTCCGCGTGCAAATTGCTCTGCTCCACTGGCACTCCGCCCACTTGGCAATTCATTGCAATTTTCTAAAAATATCCCAACCCATTAGAGTCGCTTAGAATGCAAAACCCCACGATGAGCGTCGTCGGGCCCGGACAAGTAAAAGTTGTTTTCCTTTATTTTCATTTTTCGCCAGAGTTCATTCATCCAATTTTGTTCCACAGACACTGGAAAAAGGGGACTTCCGCATTTGTTCCGCCGCCACCCCCCCACACACACACCATAGCCCCGAAAAAGCCAGTGAGAAAGCGAAAGTGAAAAACCGACCAGCCGCCCGCCCGCCCCGGTGGCTTGTTGTTGTCCATTTAATCATTGCAAATTTTATGCAATCTGCTTGCAGGCTGTCTGTGGGTCTTTTTATAGCCGCATACATAGTACGTATGTATATGTGTGCCATATATCAAAAAACAGATCAAGCCGGGCATTTTTTTCATATGTAATTCAATTTGATTAAGTGTGCAGAGCGTGCGCCAAAAGTGCATTGACTCCGGAGGCTGTGTGCTCTGGAAAAGCGGAAAATTACGGCAATCCGTATAATAAGAACTCGAGTGCGTCAATAATATCATCTGAGAGCAAGTTAATCCATTTAGACTTAGTGTAGCGGGTGGCTCGATTATCTGGCGATAGGATAGCACGCGATTTGCACATTTATATCGGAGCCATTGCACTGCAAACAATAATAAAGATGTGCAAGGTTTACACAAGTAATTTAAACCAAAGTCTATGGAGCCCCAAAGCCCTAGTTTGATGTGATAATATTTCACATAAATACGAGTTTAAAGGCAATACTGGCTGGCTTATTCAAGCGAAACAGTGTCATGTGATAATTACCCAGAAAGAACATTAAACTTTTGCCTTCGCATTCGCATTCACGTTCTAGGTTCTGCTGAAATCCACCTAATACTTTTATTGGCCTGTGCATTAGTTTTCGAGGCAATTGGCGTCATCAGGTGCCATCTGAGATAGCCAGGCAATTAGAGAAAGTAAGAGGCGGCCGCATTCACTTTATGCAACTGCTGTTTATCGACCAAACAAAATCTCGCGCCGGCTGGCATTTGAAAAGTCGCGCCAAAAAACCAGTGTTGCTAAGGGTTGTACAGCTGCCGGGTGGCAGCCCGGCGAACAGCTTGTATTGAAAAGTACAAGTCCCACGAGTAGTCTGTCTCGCATTCCTCGCCAAAAATGACTGAAACCAGCAGGAAGTTGATCCTGCAGCGGATGCCGTGCTCCCTTAACGACCTGGCGGAGCTGATGCAGGAGTGCCAGCTCATCGTGCCGCGCACTTTGAACCCATACGGCCGGAAACGTGCGATCATTGAGTACGCGGACGGTGAGGAGGCGGCACAGGCGCTGCAAGAGCTGCAGCAGCTCAGCGAGCAGCTGGACAAACCCCTGTGTGTGAGCTCCTTTGGGCCCAAAAAGGGGGCCCCCAGCAAAAGCACACAAACTAGCCGAAAAGGAGACACAGTGTCCCGGGAGCAGGAGCAGCAGGAGGAGATTTCCAAGTACGTTCGCAGGCTGTATGCCTGCAATAATCAGTGCGACTTTCAGCAGCCCCCGCCGCCCTATCTACGCTACAGCTACCCGCCGATAAATAAGGAAATACTCGCCTCCATCGGCCAGCATCTCTTGGAGAACCAGAGGTTCTACATCCAAGTGCTGCACCTAATGAACCGCATGAATCTGGAGCCGCCCTTCCAGAAGCGTGCCTCGGGTCTAAGGGCCTTGGATGGGCGCCGGGATGTGGCCAGTCAAACGGAGGATGTGCAGAGTGAACCGGAGTCGGAACTGGAGAGCGACGATGAAGATGCGAGAAGGGCCAAAAGACAGAGGCTACAGCTTCCCGCCACGCGGGAAGAGGCCAAAGAGAAGTCCCTCAAGCGCAACCGGCAAATGCTGCAACAGGCTGCCAGTTTGGGGGGAGCAGCCAAAAAGGACTCACCACTTGTGGCTACCACTTTTGCAGCCCCCAAAATAAACCTGAGACTGCCGGAGACGCTCAAAGCGAGTACTTCTCAATCGAAAACAGAGCCCGAGCCCGGGCCCGAATCCGAGGAGAAACGCCTCTCAATCAGTGAACTGCAGAGCCTGCCCGTCTACAAGAACTACAAAACCGGCGAGCCCAGCAACAAGCTGTACATCAAGAACCTCGATAAGAGCGTAACCGAAGAGCAGCTGCGACAGCTGTACTCCAAGTACTCCTCGCACTTGGACATCAAAGTTATGCACCAGGGTCGCATGAAGGGCCAGGCGTTTGTGACCTTTCTGGAGGCCAGCATGCCAGGGGATGTGGTGGCCAAAGCCCTCTGTGAGACCAATGGCCTCATCGTCAGCCAGAAGCCCATGGTCGTTTGCTATGGCCGGCAGCAACTAAGTTCTTAGGATCCCATTCACCATCATCATCATCATCAGCATTATCAGTATCAGAATTTCTCAGACATTGTAGTAGCTGCTTTTGTAGACTTCAAAGTTGGGTTAGTTCGTATCCCTCGGTCATACGGGCAAGAACCTATAGTCTTGCATACTTATTTTCTAAAAAATAACACAAGAAATCCCGAAAAATAAAATAAAAAAAAAAACTTAAAAAAAAATAAGAAAAAAAAACAAAAAAAAAACAAAAAAGTTACAATCTCGTGATTTAAAAGACTTTGCCGTTGGATTGCTTTGCAGACAATTGGGACTGGTGGAAACGATTTATGTGGACGGATCACGACCAGATCCAGCCAACGATCCCGAAGAGTCGTCCCTTAACCAGGAGGATACCACAGCTGCCGTGAACGCCAAGCCCCTGAAAACCAAGAAGTACAGGAAGAACAAGCAGATCGTCATGCAGCCGTATCATTATGTGATTGCCGTTGACTTTGAGGCCACCTGCTGGGAGAAACAGGCTCCGCCGCAGTGGAGGGAGTCGGAAATTATAGGCAAGTATTGCAAGTACACTTTCGTTGTTCCATTTACTGACTTGGTCTCCATTGAACCCCCAGAATTCCCGGCCGTGCTGGTCAACCTGAAGACGGGAAAGATCGAGTCCGAGTTCCACCAGTACATCATGCCCATTGAGTCGCCCAGACTGAGCACCTATTGCACCGAGCTGACGGGCATTCAGCAGAAGACCGTTGACGGGGGCGTGCCGCTGCAGACGGCCCTGATGATGTTCCACGAGTGGCTGCGCAAGGAGCTGCGCGCCCGCAGCCTCACGCTGCCCAAGATGAACAAATCAAACCCGCTGGGCAACTGCGCCTTCGTCACCTGGACCGACTGGGACTTTGGCATCTGCCTGGCCAAGGAGTGCACTCGCAAGCGCGTGCGCAAGGCAGCCTACTTCAATCAGTGGATCGACGTGCGTGCCATATATCGTTCGTGGTACAACTACCATCCGAGCAACTTCAGTGACGCCCTCTCCCACGTGGGACTGCCGTTCGAGGGCAGGGCGCACTCGGGAATTGACGATGCCAAGAACCTGGGCTCCCTCATGTGCAAGATGGTGGCCGATGGAGCGCTCTTCCAGATCACCAAGGATCTGACACCATATCAGCAGCTCAACCCCAACTGCGTGTTGTGAGTGGGCCCGGCCAGCAGCAATCCCTCCAAAAATACCAATAACAAATTATAGAAACGCAACGCAGAATATCCACTTAGTTACTGGATTTATTTAAATATTAATATTACATTATAAAACAGAAAAGCGAAAAGAGTGCCAGGCAAAGCAATGAGATTGTTGTGAAAAAACTAAAGGATATGCATGAATTTCAAATTTGTTTCGTTTTTTTCAACACTTTTTTTTGTTTGGTCTTGTGTTTAGTATACTATATGCTCTGATTTTTTTTTGTAAAAGGCAATTGATAAGACTTGAAAAATTCGAAGCATCGCAGCTAAAACACATACTATATATCTTAAAAAAAAAAAAAATAATAATATAAATAGCTATAAATACGGCCTTAGAGCATACATATTTTTCTACCATTCATACTTGATAATGCTTAGACGATATGGAGAGCGACACTTATTTTAAAAGCGACTAATTACCAATTAGGTTATAGAAGTGAATAAATCGACAATAGCTACAAATCGAAGCAGTATTATTTTACATGCGAACAATCTTGTCGCCGCACAGGCGGGGCTTGATGGCCGCCTGGATAACGGCCTTCTTGCCCGTGGTCATCCATTGCGGGTTGTCCTCGGTCAACCACTCGACGGTGCAGACGGGCAGCCCGCAGTAAATGTCCGATTTAATGACTCGCAGGGCAGCCACACTGCAGGGCAGGAATCCCCGCAGGCAGCTTGACAATGGGGCAGTGGATTCGTAGTTTATATCGCCCAAGAGCTTACGGTAGTTGAGGTCTCCCTTGATGATTGCCAGCGAGGCCTGGCTCATGTAGACATACAAGCAGGGTTGCACTTTCTTCATCTGGCCGAAATCGTAGGCACTCGTCCAAAAGTAGCTGGTATCGCACAGGATAAAGGAGCGTTTCGCGAGATAGCCCTTCAACCTCCGACCGAACGCTTTTAATTGCGGAGACTCTTTGTTCGAGCTGAGGAAGTTCAGCATCCAGTGGAAGTCGCGTGCCGTGACATCCGATATGAACCATGGAATGGCCTTCACATGGAAGCGTACTCTGTGAGCCAGACCAACCTTGATTAGGTAATCCCCCAGCAGGAGATCGGTGAACAGCTCGAACCCGGAATTATCCAACACAAAGTCCACATAGCAGGGTTCATACGCCTCGATCAAGTCATTCCATATCTCCAACGATTGATCGACCAGCAAATCGTCGTTGTATTCGTCCAGATTCTGAAACATCTTGGCATCGGGATTCTTCTTGGTCATGGACAGATCGCAGCGGTTGCCCCAGAGGCAGAGCTTGAGCAGGCTGTGGAAGTGCTGCTGGCTGCGCTTCCACCGCTTCGTGGCGGTCAGAATGATGCTCATCAGGGGCGCGGTGCTGATAGCGGCATTTTTCTTTTGGCTGCCAAAGTAGTCGTAGTCTTTCATTGACTCCGATCGCTGAAAGATCGCCCAAATGCGACGGTACATGTAGCACTCGCCATGCAGCCAAACGACAGAGAACCAGCTGCTTCGTTCGGTGGTCAAGGTCGCGATAAATTTGTTCCAATCGTCCGTATCCGGACTCTTGACGCGTATCGGTAGCAATGTCTTGTTCTTCATTATTTCCTCCCGCAGCAGGCCCAGACTCCAGATGGTGCGCTTGAGATCGAAGTGCGCATACTTGCCGCACTCCTTGATTATTTCCGACTCCTTTTCCCGCAGAAACGTGATCATATCCCAGAGAAGCGCTGGCGAGCGCTCTCTAAACGTCACAAATGCAAACGTGGGCCAGAACCTGGCGGAGAGCTGCTCATTTATATTCGGCTTGGTCACTACAATCAGGTTCTTCTCGATGAAGTGCTCCTCCTCGTGGTGATCGTCTATTGCCGTGCCAGTCGTCCCAACCGACGTGTCCGTGACAAGGCTGTTGACAGATTCCATTGTTCAATTTTGTTTGTTGTAGGTCCGAAATGTTTAGAGTTTTTGTCAATTTTTATTTGCCCTCCGGGCTACTGACGTACATGCGAGTGAGTAAGTGAGTGGTGTTTCAATAACATTGCAAAAGGCATTTCGAAAAGAGTGTGGGTCGAATGCTAGCGTCGGTTTTCCGGGACAATCACAGAACAAAAAATGTTTGTATTTACAAAATTATTTGTCATTGACGAGTCAAAATTTACGGGTTACTGTTGGATCCTCCGCAAGCAGTACCTACTTTTTTTCAAAAAGCGATCCACACTCTTTTGATTAACAATTTAGCTTGGCTAGTGACTAAGATTATAACAATTGAACTATTCGACATGATTATCCATCAGGTTACTTGCTGGCAAACTGAATGACGCCGTACTCTCCCGTCAGCATCCACTCCTTGTCCTTGGCGAACAGTTGCTCTGCCACACCGTCGGCCAGGCCGCAGATTAGATCCGCTTTAACGGTGCGCAAGGTACAGAGATTCGAGGGACGAAAACCTGCAGGAAATAAAGCAAGTGACTCTTGGATCTTCAGATTTGTAAGCTATAATGGTTCACCTCGCAGACAGGTTTCAAAGGACTCTGTGCTGTCCCAGGAGAAGTCGCCCAACAGCTTCCGGTAGTTGAGGTCACCCTTGAAAATCACTAGCTGTGCCTCCTGCAGTCGCTTGTACAGGCCTGGATTCACCTCTGGCATGCGATAGAACTCGTACGGACTCGTCCAAAAGTGCTCCAGGGGGGCCAGCTCGAACTTGCCTTCGGCCGTCAGTTGCTGCCACTTCTTCCCTAGCCCACTCAGCACCGGGTCCGCATGCTCCGCCAGAAACTTGAGGGTCCAATGATAGTCGTGTTCCATCACATCCGAAATGAACCACGGAATGGCCTTGGGGTTCAGTCGAACCTTGGCGGCCAGACCCTTGTCGATGATGTACTCGGCCAGAATGAGGTCCGTGTACAGCTCGTAGCCGGCGTTGTCGAAAATGATGTCTACAATGCCGTCGCTGGAGCCGCCGTCGAGGGCATGCCAAACCGCCAACGTGCCATCTATCAGCAGCTTCTCCTCGAGATCGTTGACCTGATCGAAGGCGTTGCCGGTGGGCTTCACCTGCTTGCCGGAAGTGATGGAGAGGTCGCAGCGATTGCCCCACAAATTCAGTTTGATGAGCTGCCTGAAGGTGTCCGCGTTGCGCTCGTTCTGCCTGGTGGCCCTGGCCACCGCCAGCATGGCATCCACGCTCAGCTTGGCCGCCGTTTGCTTCTGCGGGCTGAAGTAGTCGTGGGCCGTCAGGTGGGCGGTGGATCGGAATATCGAGGATATCTTCCGGTACATGTAGCACTCGGCGTACAGCCAGCAGGCGCTATAGTAGCTCCGCTTCCCGGCTGGCAGCTTGTCGAGGAAGGCATTCCACAGCGCAGTGTCGGATTCTGAAAGGTAAGACCCTCGTTTAGTGGCCACAATTGAGTCTGTTGCAAAACCGATATTAAGAGAGCTGTGGAAAACCTATTGCTAGCTTGTGGCCTTCCTAGCGGTACACACCATTTCCCTCGAAGGACACCAACGGAGCATTGCTCAGGATGTCCCCCCTCAGTTGGGTGACTGCCTGTACAGTTTGCTCAATGTCCTCGGCTGCTTGCTGCAAACGAAAGGATTTGAGAGTCAGCGAGGTCAAGGTCGTCCGGGCGGGTTAACTGCGAACTCACTTCTCCGTAGGTGGCTAGCAGTTCGTCCTTGTCCTTGGCCAGGGAGGCGGCGATGGTGGCCAAGGTCGAGGGCAGGCGCACGCGAAAGGTGTAGTAGGCGAAGCTCCTGCAATAGGTCGATTGGAATCATGGAGCACATGTGTAAGAGGAGCAGCAAACATATGTACATATGTATGCTGGGGCCAAGCATAGGTATATTTTTTGTTATGCCAAGCGCTATATTTAGCAGCACTTACTGCTTGTAGAGGGCAGCCAGCTCGGTGTGAGGGGGCGTGGGTCCATCGACAATTCCGTTCTTTGTGTCAAAATCCGGATCGGCTGCCATCGCAATCTCTAGGTTGTTACAACGATTACAATTAAATGTTTACTGAACTCTTGTTATTCTGGCGGAGCGCTGATAAGATATGGTGTGACCATAAGGCGGCTGCAATAAAATACCCAATGTGTGTGATCTAAAACAACCGTCGTCGTAACGGTCGCATGGGCGGACTAAAATTTGAATTAGAAGCACTTGAATTTATTTTCTAAAAATTTACAAGATGTATACAAAGCTCTTGTTTCTCAGTATTAAATGGAGTTCAATTCTCCTTGTTGGCACCGAAAATTTCGAAGATATGCAACGAGTATTTATTAATAAATAATTTTAACCGCAAAGCCAACGCTAATAGCCGAACTCGCGGGAGCCGTCCACGAACTGAATGAGCCCGTAGCTGCCCGATACCATCCAGCGGGGATTCTTGCGACTCAATGCTGAGCCCATGCCCTCGGGCAGACCGCAGACGACCTCGCTCTTCAACCGCCGCAGCAGGCAAATGTTGGTGGGCAGAAAGCCTCGCAGGCAGGTGCTCGTCTCCTGGCTGCACTTCCAGCTGACGTCTTGCAACAGCTTCCGGCTGTTCAGCTCGCCCTTCAATACCACCAGCTTCGACTGCCGCAGGAGACCGTACAGCTCAGGATCTATTTCGATCATTCTGGAAAGAGAGACTCGTTGATTGTTGACACACGATTCACATTGCATCGCGCCGCCATAGTTACCTGTAGAACGGATAGGGCGAGGTCCAGAAGTGCGACGTCGGGGCCAGCTCGAACAAGCCCTCCTCGAGGAACCGCAGGAACTTCTTGCCCATCAGACTGATCATGTAGTCGCTGTGGTGGCTCAAGTAGTCCAGCGTCCAGCGGAAGTCGCGCTCCGTCGCGTCCGTCACAAACCAGGTGTGCGCCTTCACGTGGAACCGCACGCTGGTGGCCAGGCCCTTCTCGATCAGATACTCGGCCAGCAAGAAGTCGCAGAAGAGCTCGTAGCCGGCGTTGTCCAGCACGTAATCCACCTGTTTGCACTTCTTGGCGTTGCGTTTCTCCAGGCACTCCCAGATCTCCGCCGCATCGTTGACTAGCACATGGGCATCCATCGCAGTGAGATTCTCCAGCGTTGTGAAACTCAGCGGCTTTGCGTCCTCCGGATCATTGGCCTCATCGTTGAGGCTGCTCCACACGTTGATCTTGAGCAGCTCGGCGAACGCCTCGGGGCTGCCCTCCGAGCGCCGCGTGTACTTGGTGAGCGCCATCACATCCTCCATGCTTTCTGTCAGCAGCTCCCGCTTCAGCTTGCCGAAGCAGTCGTAGTTCTTCAGGAAGATGCTGTTCTCGAAGAACGAGCTCAGCTTGCGGTGCATGTAGCACTCGGCGTGCAGGCTGCAGCCACGAAAGAAGCTGCGCTCCACTTGCGGCAGGAGGCCAAGGAAGGAGTTCCACAGGTTCAGGTCGGGTTCTGGGGATGCCGGGGGTTAGAAGTAGTGCTGGCAAGAAGTAGAAGTAGTGCCGCTCCACTCACCATCGCCCGTGAAGTCGAGGAACGTCTTGTCCGTCTGCAGCTCGTACTTGAGGCGGGAAATCAGGCCAATGATGATCTTCAGCTCCTCGCGGGCCGCCTGTGCAAAGTCGTGGGGTGCTGGGAATCAAATTAGTGGCTGCCGCCGGGCCAACGCAACAACTGTAATCTCACCGAATTGGGCCACCAGCTCGGTCTTGTCCCGGGTCAAGGTGTCCACCACATTCGTGAGTATGACGGGCAGGCTGCTGTGTAGCGTGTGGTACGCGAAGCTACGCTTGTAGCGCCCGGACATGAAGGCGTTGGTCGGTGTCTTCATGTCCCTGATGTCGTAGCGGGAGCTGAACTGCTTCCTCAGGGCCTCCGCATACGGCTCCGTCAACGATTTCAGCTGCGCCTCCATCTCGTCGTCTTCTTTGGAGGCTGTAGGCGAGGGACTATGCATAGATTCCATGCTAACACTGCTTCTGCTGCTCTGGATTTATTTTTTGGGTTTTGAATACTTTTTTTACGACTAGAGCTGCATTCTATTCTGACATTACGTCCCCTTATCTGACGGATATTTCCAGGCTCCTCAGGAGCAGCCTGTCCAGTGCTCGGCAACGACCAATGTGGATTGGGGAGCTCTACACGACTCTTAGTCGTGGTGGAAAAAAAGCAGCAAGGTCCCCGAAAAACTGCATTACCTGATGCGGATATCTCACAAAGCTAAAACTAATTCAGAAAGAAATTATTAATATCAAATGCATAAACAATAGACAATAGATCAAAACGAAAAATAAACTTATTTTATTATTTATCATTCTAAATTTAATAATAAGCGTTTTAATAGACAAAAAAATAATAATATAATGAAAAAATATATAAAACCAATTGCTTTTTGGTCTGCCAGTGCTGCAAAGCAGCCGACCACGCGCTGCGGCCTTTTTTAGCCCCTTTGCACTTCCGCATCGCGGGCACTACCCTAGGCAACACTGGCGCCTCTATTGCAGTTTTATTTGGGCATCCGAACGCGACGCGAAATCTGCAAAATGTGCGAGTCGCGCGGCCCGCACTGAACGAACGCTCCGCCCCGCGCTCCGTGCCCGAGCTACGTGATACATGCCAATCGAGAGCCGCCCCGGCCGACCGCAGCCTCAGCCTCGAGCGCAGCCCGTGAATCGCACCCTCCCCCCTCGCTTGGGAATCGAGTTTTGATAGCGAATTTCGACTCGGGAATCCATTTCCGCTAACGCAACGCACGCAGACACCCGCCTTGGGAGTGGCACTCACGCCCGGACACCTGGACAACCGCTCCCGCACCCGCGCCAGCACCCTCACTCGCCCTGTAATGGCTCATCTACCCGTGCCCGTGTACGGCTTCGCGGCGTTCTTCATGATCTTCTGGCTGGGCACCTGGATGGTGCACGTGATAGCCATCTGCTACGGCCGCTACAAGCTGCACAAGAAGTCGTGCAAGCTGCCCACAGAGGCACAGCCCCTGCCGGGCGTCTCGATACTGAAGCCGCTGATGGGCGTGGATCCCAACCTGCAGCACAACCTCGAGACGTTCTTCGCCATGGACTATCCCGTGTACGAGCTGCTCTTCTGCGTGGAGGACAAGGAGGACCCGGCCATACAGCTGGTGGAGCGGCTGCTGGCCAAGTATCCGCTGGTGGACGCCGCCCTCTTTGTGGGCGGATCCGATGTGGGCGTCAACCCGAAAATCAACAACATCCATCCCGGCTACATGGCGGCCAAGTACGATTTCGTGATGATCTCCGACAGCGGCATCAAGATGAAGGACGACACGCTGCTGGACATGGTGCAGAACATGTCCGAGAGGCACGCCCTCGTCCACCAGATGCCCTTCACGTGCGACCGGGACGGTTTTGCGGCCACCTTCGAGAAGGTCTTCTTCGGGACGGTGCAGAGCAGGATCTACCTGTCGGCGGACGTGCTGGGCATCAACTGCCACACGGGCATGTCCTGTCTGCTGCGCAAGGCGGTCATCGATCAGCTGGGAGGACTGAGAGCCTTCGGCTGCTACCTGGCGGAGGACTTTTTCATAGCGCGCGAGGTGACGCGCCTGGGCTGGAAAATGCGCATCTCGAACCAGCCGGCGCTGCAGAACAGCGGCCTCTGCGACATCGGCAGCTTCCAGGCGCGGCTCATCCGCTGGGCCAAGCTGCGCGTGGCCATGGTCCCGACGACGATCCTGCTGGAGCCGCTCTCCGAGTGCATGATCCTCGGGGCGCTGGCCGCCTGGTCCGCCTCGCTGCTGTTCAGCTGGGACCCGCTGGTGTTCTACCTGGTGCACGTGCTGTGCTGGTTCCTCTCCGACTGGCTGCTGCTCTCCATCGTCCAGCACGGCTCCATGCCGTTCCACAAGTTCGAGTTCGTCGTCGGCTGGCTCTTCCGCGAGCTGACCGGCCCCTATCTCTTCCTGCACGCCCTCTGGAATCCGGCCATACGCTGGCGCACCCGCACCTACAAGCTCCACTGGGGCGGCGTTGCCTACGAGCTGGGCAGCAACGCCTCCGCCTGCGAGGCCCCACCTCAGCCCGCACCAACGTTAACGGAGGGATCAACGGGCTCCGGCCCTGAGGAGAAGGAGCAGACGGAGGAGGAGGAGGAGCAGGAGGAGGGATCTCAGGACGTCACTGCCGTTGCCACGAGCATAGCCGCGGCGGCGGCGGCGGCGGGGGCGGGAGAAGCGCTGATCTGCTCGGGAGCCAAGCAGCGGCTGCTGGTCTCGTAGCAGCAACTAGTTAAGTTTGTTATTTTGTACTTTGTGTGGTGAGCAGGGCCAAGCACTCGACGGCCGCAGTCTGGAGGGGTAGTATTATTAGCTGAACCTTAGTCACTACGTAAGCCTAGACTAGACATAGACTGCTGTACAAAATCCGTGAATCCTGCGCATCCTAATCTAGCAATGGAACTGCAACTCGAACTGAAACAGAAACTGAAACTTTAACTGCAACGGAAACCTAAAACGAACGAAGCACTGGACGGTGACCTGGACCAGAGGGCAGGCAGACTTAGAGACTCGGAGCACACCTAGATTAGATTATTTAGACACTGATTAGATCGGTTTAGAGATCGAGACGAATGGATCAGATCGAAAGCAGAGCAGAGCAGAGCAGCCCGACCCAACCCGACCAAGCACAGTTTGGTGGCTTCGTTGGAAACTGGTTAACAACGCTTTCTGTATATATTATATCGTACATATATTTGTAATTTTTTATGCGCCAGCCAGCCAGCCAGCCTGTACAGACGTTATAAGCGATCGAGAATTCTCCTTGGCTAGTTAGCAGCCCTAATAATGCGCTTCAGTTGTTGCTTTATTGAATTGTAATTATTTATTTAGTTTTTGGCCAAGCACCCGTAGCCGTATTGTTATCGTTAAGCCCTATTATTACGCCCTATGATTACACTTAGTTGAGTTTAGTTTTTGTGTTAATTTTGTTGCCACAGCCTCTGTACATAAGCTAAAAGCTCTGCAAGGGAATGCCATTGAATAAATCAGATCAAATCGAAACAAAGCGTTTGTTTAGGCCCGTGGTGGCTGACTGTTTGTTTGCTTTGCTATCAGAGATCAGTTATCACCAGCACCGCAGGAGATGACTCACCGGGAACTCGGTCGCATTGCTGGGAAACGTTTGCCTGAGTCACGCCATGCGTTAGAGCGTAATAACCACTCGACACTCGGCTTTGCCAGCGGCGATCTATTCATATTTCAAATGCCATGGGAGGTGATGATGGGTCACTTGCGAGTCATTAGACCCGCAAGAAGGGTCGGGAAACGATCACATGATCGGCGCGGAAAATGCTCGATTCTTGGGCTCGCGAGAAGGCAGCCTTATCAAAGTGAACTTAAGCCCCTGGTACGGCGTAAAGACAGAAATATATTTATGAATTAAGCGGGCTAAAGATAGGAAAATCGGACGTGAAGGGAGCTCGGCAAGGCGGACACAGTCGGATCAAGGGCACCACTCCGCCCGTCCGCCCGTTCGCCCGTTTGCGTGGCCGCTGGCCGACGCCTTGGGCTTAAAAATTAACTAATTAACAATTAACGTACATGGGCGGATGGATGGATATGTGTTCGAGAGACGCTATAAAACGACAGCCGATACTTTTGCACCTCCAAAACTGGGTGGATGGCGGGGCAATAAAGACCCAATGACGTGCTTCCTAGTCTGTTTTTGAGACGGAGGAGCGGTAAATTTTTCCGGAGTCTAATCTGGGGAAAATACCTATATGTCCAGGGAGGGGAATTATGTAATTTTATCAATGCTTATCAATGCGTTCCATTCAAACTTTCAGTTAATTGATTAGATAACCCTTGGAATGGAATGTGTTTGATTCGAGAAATGCCGAGTGTTTTTGTACTAAAACCAAGACTAGATATAGTATAACTATACCTAATAAAACATGACCAACATAGCGCATAATCAGCGCCGTTGTTTACATTCCAAGAACAAATGTTTGTGTTCTGTTTTTGGTGATAACACGGCGCGAGCTGGGTGAGTCACTGCGAGTGGATTGGATCGCTTGTGATTTACAATTGTTTGGGTTTTTTGACACTCGCATCGCAAGTACTCCCATTAAATTGATATAATTTGCAATAGGTCTTTGGCTATCTAATCAGTTGGGGAGTTGCTTTGAAATAGTTTGCACGTAAACGACCTCCTCGGGCAAAGGGCGTGCCGAACATTTCGGTTTTTTTAAGCCCCAAACAACCCCACCGGAAAAAGCAAACGACCTCTCGCTTATCTTGGTTTTTTTCTTCGGGCACTAGGCAGAGTTATCTGCCCGGTGATAGCAAAGACTTTTAGCCAATTTTCTGGGACGCTAAGTTATCTACAAGTGCCACGTAATCTTTGAGATTAAATAATGCACTTGACGTTGTTTATTTTTAGAACCGATTCAAACTTTTAGATCTTAGCGCGGTTCTTAAGCTGTAGCGTATCTATCGATTGGTCGCGAATACTGGCGTTCCGTCGTCAACCCACGACGGGCACACTGCTGGCCAAAGCTCTCTTCGGAAATTTGCAATAGAATCTCAAACAAAGGTATTCGCATCAAATAATCACACTAATGTGTAAATAATGCTGCTCATTAGCAGTGTGAACAGTGTCTGTAATCAAGAGAAGTGTTATCAGGGTGCTGCGTTTGTTCGGGTTTAAGAAAAACGCGATTTTCCCACGGCCTGCATGTATGTGCAAGTGAAAAATCCATAGAATGGGATGGAGATAGAGAGGATGGAGAGCACAGCTGTCGCCGGCGGACAAGTGCAGTTATACGCCAGCTCGCTCTCTTTCTCTCCCCCACTGTAAATTTGTGTGGGAGGCGGAAATATTGGAAAATATTTGAGAAAAAGCACCCGAAATTCCTTCCTTTGCACGGTTTGTTTACGTTTAACAGTTGTTGTATTGAGTGGGGTGCGTTGAGTATTGATTTTTAACAGGCCACCCAAAGCAAAAGTCTATTTCGTAGGTAGGAGTGGGGTTTCATATTTCACAGGCTGCTTACTCTTTTGGGGGGAGACTCAAACTATTGTAAACTAATCCCCCCTCTACCTGCAACATCCCCGGACCATATCGGAAAAAGTACTCCCACAATTAATACAAAATTCCGCCCCACAGATGTCTTAGCCCCGCGGATCAGTTGCGACAGCCCCTCGTGAATTGCTGACATCAGGTACCGAGATACCGTGCACCAGAGAAGCATCGTTCGAAACAGATACTCCCTGAGACTGATACTCCCCGAGATGGCCATGTCCAAGGTGATCCGTGTGCTGGAGAAATCCATAGCACCTTCGCCGCACAGCGTGCTCCTGGAGCACCGCAACAAGAGCGACAGCATCCTCTTCGAGTCGCATGCGGTGGCCCTGCTCACTCAGCAGGAGACGGACGTGATACGGAAGCAGTACAGCAAGGTGTGCGATGCCTACGGCTGCCTGGGGGCCCTACAGCTCAACGCCGGCGAGAGCACGGTGCTCTTTCTCGTTCTGCTCACCGGTTGCGTGTCCATGGGCAAGATCGGCGACGTCGAGATCTTCCGCATCACCCAGACAACGTTCGTGCCGCTGCAGAATGCCGCTCCCAACGAGGACAAGATCAGCGAGGTGCGCAAGCTGCTCAACTCCGGCACGTTCTACTTTGCCCACACCAATCCGAGTGCCGCGGGTGCCGCGTCGGGATCTGGGCCGGGTCCCAGGTTCGACATAACGCTCTGCGCCCAGCGACGCCACCAAACCTCGGAAACGGACAATCGGTTCTTCTGGAACCGCATGATGCACATCCATCTGATGCGCTTCGGCATCGACTGCCAGTCCTGGCTGCTGCAGGCCATGTGCGGCTCTGTCGAGGTGCGCACCGTCTACATTGGGGTCAAGCAGGCGCGGGCCGCCATCATTTCGCGGCTGAGCTGCGAGCGAGCGGGCACCCGGTTCAATGTGCGCGGCACCAACGACGAGGGCTACGTGGCCAACTTTGTGGAGACGGAGCAGGTGATCTACGTGGACGGTGAGGTGACCAGCTACGTGCAAACGCGTGGCTCGGTGCCGCTCTTCTGGGAGCAGCCGGGCGTTCAGGTCGGCTCGCACAAGGTGAAGCTGTCGCGTGGCTTCGAGACCTCGGCCGCCGCCTTCGACAGGCACATGAGCATGATGCGACAGCGCTACGGCTACCAGACGGTGGTCAACCTGCTTGGCAGCTCGATGATCGGCAGCAAGGAGGGCGAGGCGATGCTGAGCAATGAGTTCCAGCGGCATCACGGCATGTCTGCGCATAAGGATGTGCCGCATGTGGTCTTCGACTATCACCAGGAGTGCCGGGGCGGTAACGTTTTGGCGCTAGCCAAGCTCAAGGAGCGCATAGTCGCCTGCGGTGCCAACTACGGCGTCTTCCACTCGGCCAACGGCCAGGTACTTCGCGAGCAGTTCGGCGTAATCCGCACCAACTGCCTGGACTGCCTGGACCGGACCAACTGTGTGCAGACGTACCTCGGCCTGGAGACTCTGGGCCTGCAGGTGGAGGCCATGAAACTGGGCGGCAAGCAGCAGAATATCTCGCGTTTCGAGGAGATCTTCCGCCAGATGTGGATCAACAACGGCAACGAGGTAAGCAAGATCTACGCCGGCACAGGAGCCATCCAGGGAGGCTCCAAGCTGATGGACGGAGCCAGGTCCGCAGCGAGGACCATACAGAACAATTTGCTGGACAATTCCAAGCAGGTGAGTGGAAATCTAAGGCAGCTTGGTGTGTTCAACTAATGTTTGCCAAATTCCACAGGAAGCAATTGATGTCCTACTGGTGGGCTCGACGCTTAGCTCGGAGCTAGCAGACCGAGCACGCATCCTGCTGCCTTCCAATATGCTGCATGCGCCCACCACCGTACTGCGGGAGCAGTGCCGTCGTTACACGGAATACGTACGCCCCAAGATGGCCAGAGTGGCCGTGGGTACATACAACGTCAATGGCGGCAAACACTTTCGCAGCATTGTGTTCAAGGACTCGCTGGCCGACTGGCTGCTCGACTGCCATGCCCTTGCCCGCTCCAAGGCGCTCGTGGAGGTGAACAATCCGTCTGAACACGCCGACCATCCGGTGGACATCTATGCCATTGGCTTCGAGGAAATCGTTGACTTGAACGCCTCGAATATTATGGCCGCGAGCACGGACAACGCCAAGCAGTGGGCCGAGGAGCTGCAGAAGACGATCTCGCGGGACAACGACTACGTCCTGCTCACCTACCAGCAGCTGGTTGGCGTGTGCCTCTACATCTACGTCCGCCCGGAGCACGCCCCTCACATCCGCGACGTGGCTATCGACTGTGTGAAGACCGGACTGGGCGGCGCGACCGGAAACAAGGGCGCCTGTGCCATTCGGTTCGTCTTGCACGGCACGTCCATGTGCTTTGTGTGTGCCCATTTTGCCGCCGGACAGTCGCAGGTGGCAGAGCGAAATGCCGACTACGCCGAGATCACCCGAAAGCTGGCATTCCCGATGGGACGTACCCTGAAGTCGCACGACTGGGTGTTCTGGTGCGGCGACTTCAACTACCGTATCGACATGGACAAGGACGAGTTGAAGGAGTGCGTGCGTACGGGCGACCTCGCCACAGTCCTCGAATTCGATCAGCTGCGCAAGGAGCAAGAGGCGGGCAACGTGTTCGGCGAGTTTCTCGAGGGCGAAATCGGTTTCGATCCGACCTACAAGTATGATCTGTTCAGCGACGACTACGACACATCTGAGAAGCAGCGGGCGCCGGCCTGGACGGACAGAGTGCTGTGGCGAAGGCGGAAGGCCCTTGCCGAGGGTGACTTTGCAGCCAGCGCCTGGAATCCCGGCAAGCTTATTCACTACGGCCGCTCAGAGCTGAAACAGAGCGACCACAGGCCCGTGATCGCCATCATCGATGCGGAGATCATGGAGATCGATCAGCAGCGCCGGCGGGCTGTCTTTGAGCAGGTGATTCGCGACTTAGGCCCGCCGGACTCCACAATTGTGGTGCACGTGCTGGAGTCGTCGCAGGTTGGCGAGGAAGACGGCCCCACCATCTACGACGAGAACGTTATGTCGGCCCTCATCGCAGAGCTGTCCAAGATGGGTGAGGTGACTCTCGTGCGCTATGTGGAGGACACCATGTGGGTGACGTTCCGCGACGGAGAGTCTGCCCTCAATGCGGCAGCCAAGCGGAGCATAGAGGTCTGCGGTTTGGAACTTATACTGGAGCTTAAATCCAGCGATTGGCAGCATTTGGTGGACAGTGAGATCGAGCTCTGCACCACCAACACCATTCCGCTGTGCGCCAATCCCGTGGAGCAGGCCCAGTTGCTGCAGGCCTTGACGCCGGAAGTGCCGCAGCGACCCAAGCAGCCGCCGTCTCGTCCGCCCGCTCGACCCCCGATGCCCATGTCGCCAAAGAACTCGCCGCGCCACCTGCCCCACGCCGGCGTCATCAGTATTGTGCCGAAGCCGGTCAAGCCGCCTATGCCGCCGCCGCCCACACGGATGCAGGCACCCCTGCAGCCACAACAGGTGGCTCCGCAGCGTCCGCCAGCCATGGAGACACCGGTGCAAACACCCGTACTTACACCCACACCAACACCCACACCCTCCTCAAAGTCGCAATCGCCCACAGAGCCGGTTTCCGCCAGCTCGTCGGCTTCATCGTCGGGCAAAGCCTCGCCTATCATCCCGGCCGCTTCTCCGGGACCGTCAACGCCGCCACGCAACCAGGCGACGCCCCTGTCCACGCCCACGCGACAGGTGCCAACGCCGCTCCCGCCAGTGAGTGATACTGGCTACGAGACGGCGAGCAACATCTACGAGGAGATCCACGAAGATGTGCCGGCTCCCCGACACCCGCCGCCGGCTGGGCCGCCGCCGGTTATGGGAGGAGGAGCGCCGCCAATGGGACCGCCGCCCCCGCTACCGAATCGCCGCGGTCCACCACCGATACCAAATAGGAGCGGCAACGCTCCGCCGCTGCCCACGAGACCAGCTAACAACTGAGCACGCACACGGGGGTGAGTTATCTGACCACAAATCTCTCAATTACTCTCTCAAATTTGGCGTCCTTGCAGATCGCTTACTTGCACTCCGATTGCATTCCGAATCGCTGTATTTAATGTTAAATATACTCGAATATATTGGGCCACTTTGTGGAGAATGGGACTCCTCCCCGGCAATATCTGCACTCTGCATGTTATCTATGTTACTATAGCGTACCACTTGTTTCCTTCGTTTTGTTTGCGAGTTCCTCGATTGAATCACCTGTAATCACATTGAAAGTAAGCCAAAACACCCCCGTACTTGCGTTTGATTCGTTTGTACTCCGTTTAGATCTAACCACTTGCCGGATTTGCCGTGGCCGGGTTTGTAGAAGCGTCCAAAGTATTAAAAGCTACTCTGCATAAAATAATGTTAAATGAATTATAGCCGTACTAGTCAATTTATTAAATAAAACAAGAAAATCCAAGCATTGTAGTGGCCGGAGCAGATCCCAATACGAACAAAACACACAAACGCGTTTCCATATAACATATATGTATGTATATCCACTGTTATTGTACAACTATTGAGTAAATTATATGTACCTATGTATTATGTATTTATTCCGCAACTGTTATCAAAAGTGAAGCTATCGTTGTAATCGGTCGAGTTTCGGCTCTCCTGCATCCCCCAATCCCTCATTTGTGTTTTAACTTGACTACTTAAAAAAGTATATCAATCAAATTGAAAATTGAAAATTGTAATTGCTCTGTTTAAAAATGTTGAGGTTAAACTTAAGACGATTCCGAACCCAAAATGAAACAATTAGCATACAACACAAATAAATGGAATGAGTTGAAATGCCGTTTGGCAACTTCAACTGTATAATAACCGCAATGCATAAGTTATATCTTTAATATTCAAACAGACAACTCAACTTGGATGTGGATCAACTTGGATCCTTTTTTTTTAGAACCACTTGGGCAGAGCATCGTGTGGCAGATTCTTGTGGTTGGGCAGCGCCGTGCATGGTCTCTGTTGGCGCCAGAACTCCTGGCGTTTGTTGAGGAACTCCACGGCCTCGCGGGCATACGTGGATATACTCTCCGTGTGCGTGTCCGCACGCACCAAGTCCGGATGCAGCAGAAGCTTCTCGAGATACTCCTTGTCCACGCACAGCTCGCCCAGCAGCTTGCGGGCATTACGCCGCTCGAGGTCCGCGCGGCTGGGTTTCTGGCGTGTCCTGGCACTGTTTCCGGCTGCCGGTGCCACTTGTGCCTTGGCCGAATCCTTGCCGCCTTTTGGGCCGGAAGCGGAGGAAGCTCCGGCCACCTGGGCCGGCTTAGTGCCAATGGTGTTCTCAATGGCCTCCTGTGTCTTTTGCACGCCCAAGCGAAAAGACGCCAGTTCCGGGCGAGCTCGCAGTCCCCGGTGGAAGAACATCAGGCTCTGCTCGAACTGGCCGAGGTAGTAGAGCGACTCGGCCTTCTGGTAGATGGCTCGGATATTGTTCTTCTCCTCCCCCAAAGCAGTCTCCGCATCCTGTAGAGCCTTGGAAGCCTCCCCCAATAGCAGGTAGCACTTGCTGCGCGAGATCAGGGCATTGATGTCCGTGCTATTTAGTTCCAGAGCCTGCAAATGAAAAGATGCCAGAAAGAATGTTAAACTGATTGTTACATCTGCATGTAACTGGAGAGGTATATGGTATATAACTAGGAAGGCGCTGCACTAAACCTTGCAAAAGAAGTGTATGGCATTCTCGGGGTTTGCGTTCTTGATCTCCTTCAAGCCCAAGGCGATCACCGAGCTGATGTCCGCCTCCTCGGGGATCAGAAGCGCCTCGTTGCGATCCTGCTTCTGTTTTATTTGCAGACTCTGCTTGATGTCGAAGGCTCCGGCACTAACAGCGGCCGCCCGATCCTTGTCCGTGTAAAAATCCACAAAGTTCTCCTTCGGTTTCTTCTTCTTGGCGATCTGCTCCTCGATTCGCTTCCTGGCCGCCCGCAGCTCGGCCTCGATGCGGTTGCCCCGTTTGCCCCCGCCGCCTTCTCCACCGCCGCCACCGCCTCCGGCTCCGTCATCGCCTCCGGCGCCGCTCTTGCCCTTGCCGTCCTTGGAGTCGCGCCGCTCCCAAATGGGTGGCTTGTGGGAACGGCCCTTCGAGCGGCGGTTACCCTCTTCCAAAGACTCCTCCTCCGCCGCCGCCCCCGTTCGGGTGAAGCTCTGGAGCAGCTCCTGCTCCTTGTCCACTGCCAGGATCGTGTTCAGCAGGTTCGACATCTTTCTTGCGGCGAGAGAACAACAACGGGCAACTAACAAAACCCGATACCGAAAACAATTGAACTGCGCGATTTTCAATGTGTGACTGTTGCCAGGAGACCGGTGAACCCGAATAAACGGATTAGAAATCGATAGCAAACAACCATGTGCGAGGCTGTCGGGTACCAGGTGTTGGGTGTCAGGTGTCGGATGCGCCTGGCTTTAAGCAACGTGGCCTCCATCTGGGTCATGACCTTGGCACGCTTTTAAACCCTGCGAGAGCAGACCTTCAATCTATAGTTCATTCATAACTTGGCCTAAGGACGTACACAGGTCTTTGAATGTACTACTCCCGAAACGTAAATGTGGACAGCAAAGCCTGGCAACCCAATGTCATGTCAATCGACAGGAAATATCTCCACGATTCCGTCAAGGTGCGCTATTCCACGATCGGACGCATATTGGCCAACATATGCGCTCCCAAAATTCCAGTTTGACATGCATCCCGAACATAAGCCGAAACACCAGGCGAGCAGAAATGCACAGCAGGTGGATGCTGCTGACACTTTTGTTGCTGCCGTCCCAGTCCCACCAATACCATGACAGAGTTGAAATAGCGGCGCTTTGATCATCCAGAGTCCTGATTGGCTAAATCGCCGAAATAAACGGTTCTTGCAAATTCTGAGCTTAACCCCATACAGCCGGCGGGTTCGCTTCGCCCACAGGCATAGTTTTTCATNCCAGACATAGTTTTTCATTTAAGCTAATAGATTTTAATTATTTGAAAAGAAAAAGTAATTATTTTAAAATGATAGGTGTTTATTTTTTTTAAATATCTTACGAAGAATGGAATATTTGTAACTTTTTCTATATTTTAATCTAGACTCGTACGAGGCTTTTGAACCGAAATATTAACATATAAAATTTTGCCATTATCTGCTAGGCTGCTTGTGGCTGCAAATGGGATAATTTTCTTGTATTGCTATGTCGCAGCCTAATATTCTAATATATCTGTTCGCCTGGTATATTATAGCTTCTAGCATCCACAAATCGGCCACAAAATCGATTGAATCTGCCCAAAATATAATGGGA
>JAJJHQ010007619.1:1267488-1352948 GCA_021223825.1 Drosophila ironensis | reverse complement strand
ATTTTCCCCTGTAGTTTCCCCCCGTAGGTTCCCCCCCTGGAGTGTTACCCCTGTTGTTTCCTTCCTCTAGTTTCCCTCCACTAGTTTTCGCCCTCTAGTTCCCTTCGCCAGACACCGACCAGATTGCCTATTTCCTGAACGGGAGCGCATCTCCAGCATCGGATCCACCCGATCTCCCCGCCAACGATCTACTGGAAAATGGAGGATAGTTGCCACCTCTAACGTCATCCCCCGCCTTCTGGACCTGGCTGTCGCCTTCACTGCATCATCTACGTCCTCCAAGTATCTGAGGCATCATCTCACCTAACCAGGAGATCCACTGCGTCAGAGAATTGCCAGCCCTAAGGAGATCGAGAGGACCACCCGCCTTTGGCCTCAACTCCCCGCCTAATAGAATCGACTGTTACCTTCGCTGGAAGTTATCCAAGGAAATCATCGTCCATCTAGCCTGAGGCAGTGCATCCAAGCGATCCCCATAATCAAATATATGTTTAACCCAGTGCAGTAACAGGGTGTTTGCAATTGGAACACGGAGGCCAAGGAGATCGATCAGAAACGAGGAAGAAGAGCCTCAGGATACCAACAGGTACGCCAAGAGTCCTTAATCCTAGACCAAGTTATGACTGTCACCTTCGCTGCAAGTCTGCTGCACCATCGGAACTGAGACAGTGCGTCGAGGCGATATAGTGCCTTAAAAAAACCGAGGTCAAGGAATTGTCGTGCCTCGTGACCAGCCTTCAACAATGAGAAAGGCCTAGACTATGACCAGGTAAGTCCGGAGTACTTATTAGATTTCGCGGCTTGTGGATGAGTGTTGGGGGGTATAGATAAACATTGCTGAAGAGAAATGCGCGGCATAGATAGATAGATAATGGGCTCTACTAATGCCATTTCCGTATTTCGTACCTCTAGAGTTAAAATTGCGGACGCCACAAAATTTTGTTAGGGCGCGGGGGTGGTAGCCGATTTTAAAAAGAAACTTGTGGTATTACACAATTCGAAATATCCAATTTTCTCTATTTATTATAGTCTCCAAAATTTTTGCGTTCAAACGGACAGACGGACATTAGATCGACTCCGCTCCAATGCTGATCAATAATATAACATATATTCTTTATGGGGTTGGAAAAGCTCCTTTCACCTGTTATGTACGAGTACATTTGTACAAATTTATTATTCCCTTGTTCTTTTTAAGAACCGGGTATAAAAATAATTGCTAATGAAAATAGGTACATGCTATCTCGTCGACGAGAAATCTCGATTACAGCGTTTTTTAATTGTTTTTACTCACCCTTGCGCTGGTTGCTGATGACCTTGCCCTCGTCGCTCTTGGAGTACTCGACCTTGCCACTGGCGGTGCCAAGGGGCGGGAATGGCTCGCCGCCGATGGAGTTGGAACTGGGAGACCCAATGCTGGCCGGCGGATCCAGGTGTGCTGCAAAAGGTGTGACAGAGTTGGTCAGTAGAGGGGAGCCGGAGACGGGGCCGGATTCCGGGAGGTCGGCTGGCGGGATGAGCACCAGCGGCGGCTCCTCGCTGCTGCTGCTGCTGCTACTGCTACTGCCTGGAAGCGGAAGCGTGACTTTGGATGGAAAAGCTGACGAGGACGAGGCAAAGGACGAGAAGGAGGACTTTGTGGGAGAAGGAGGAGGGGTTGCTGGGGAGCGGGTACTGCTTGCAGCTGCTCCTGCTAATCCTGGTCCTACTCTAGATCCCACGCTAGCCGGGGGCTTAAAGTTGTCCGGGTCGAAGGGTACGCCGGGGCCTACGTCCGGGTAGTCAAAGTCGCGCAGCCAGGCGGGAATCGTAGCCGAGTCGAACGGATTGCCATCCAACTGGCTCGGCGTGGTGGCGGACACGGATCCGGATGCGGAGGCGGAAGCCGAAGAATCATCCTGCCGGGGCGAATCTGCATGTTGAGTGGTTGGGTGGATCAGTTTTTCTTGCGGTGGCGATGGTTGAGTGCTGTGCGGGGGGAGGTAAGGTTCGTTTCAAAACTATAAGCCACACTACTCGACGGAACTTTTGTTTCAACACTTGCGAAACCAGCAATGCTTGCGAAAAAGATAAATCGTTAACTTTAACTTAATAAACCCCCAGGAGCTTATATATCTATAGGAAGTGTGCAAGGTATTCAAATTCTCACTGTTTCTTCTGCGAAACCACCAAAACAAACTTGAAAAATCCCTGGTACATTGGTAGATACTCGTAGTTAAATTATGTAATAAACAAAAACCTAAGCTTCACTTTCTGTACCTGCTACATATTCCTTTCCTTTTACATTTCTTTTATTCGGCGAGTGTTGAAATAAAAGTTCACCTGTTGCCTTATAGTTTTGGTACGAACCTTGTAGGTGCAGTTGTGGTTGTGGTGCGCGTCGTGGTGGGACGTCGCGTGGTTGTTGTAGTGGTGGTGGTTGTTGTTGTCGATGCAGTTGTTGGTCTGGTGGTTGTGCTTGTGGTGGTTGTGGTGGTGGTCGATGGAGGTGGCAATGGCGGTGCTTCTGTGCTCGCTGCCCCGTCGGTTGGCGGCGGCGTAAGCTGAATGTTCCCCAAATCCACAAACGGCTCGAACGGTGGCTCAAGGTCGTTGGCCAACGTGTGGTTGTACTGATCGTTGTCGGTGGGCACCATGAAAGTGACGGCAACGTCCAGATCCGGATCGGTGACCTCCTGCAACCAGGGCGGCAGTGTGTAGGCATACTCCTCGGCCTTTTCCAGGCGGTAAAAGCTGGAGGGATCCTCGGTGGTTGTGGGTCGGCTGGTGGTGGTTATTGGGGCTCTAGTTGTCGTTGCCTTAGGCGTGGTAGTTGTCCTGGGCGTGGTTGTTGTCCTGGGCGTGGTGGTAGTCCTTCTGGTTGTGGTTGTGGTTGTGGTTGTACTCGTAGTCGTTGTGGTGGTGGGGTGTGTGGTTCGGGGCCGCAGCGTGGTGCTCTTGGTGGTGCTGTAGTGCACCGTACCCCGCTGGCGGTTCGGAAAACGGCCCGGATTACCGGGAGTGGTGCTGCCCACATGGGCATTCGTGCCGTGCTCCACCGGCGGCTGGCCCTGGTTCTGCGGCTCCACCGCACTCAACGCGTTGCCGCTGCTCAGGCTGACACGTATGTTCTGGCTGACGGGATCTATGATGCCCTGCACCCGCTTGGCCGGCAGCTGCCCTGTCTGCGTGATGATCTCCGCCTCCTTCTCCGGATGCGGAGGCAGGAGATCCCAGGCAATCACACTCAGCGGCGATCCATCCTGCGCTGGCTTCCACGGCACCGGCCCAGCAATGTCCGGATCCTGTCGTGCCAGCTCCGTGAGGTAGTCCGGCAGAGTGCCACTGACAAACTGCGGCTCCTGGGCACTCTCCTCCCGCTGCTGCAATTGCTGCTGGGGGAGTGGCACCAGGTGGGCCTGCTCCACTTCCACATCCGTGCTCGTTGTAGTGGCGGTGGCGGTGGCGGTGGCGGCGCCGAAGTCGGTGTCGGTGTCGGGTAATGGATCATGGTTGGGCGGTGTTAGTGATGTGGCTGGAATTGGTGCGGGTGCAGATGATGCATCTGATGCTGTGCCAGAGTATGAGTTCGGATTCGGGTTCAGACCGATGCTGGGTTCCAGGCCCACAGCGATGGCATCTGGTTGGAGAGGAGTATTCGGATTCGGAGTTGAGTATTTCGAGCAATTCGCGCAGGAGGGGGGGCTTTGGCGGGGTCGGGCGGGGAGGTTGAGGTTGAGGTTGAGGGAGGAACTGATTTGGGTGATCTGCGAGTCCCCGAAGGGATTCAGTCGGATCAGGGAATAGGGGGGCGGGGCATGGCGGTTACTGGGGGGTGCAATGGGAAACTGGCCATCGGCTTGGGAGTCGCGCTTGGCCAGCTTGTTGTTAGTGGTGCCAATGGGTGGTGCAGCTAGTGCGGTGCGGGTGCGGTTGTTTCTACTACTAGTGGTGCTACTGCTAATTTGACTATTGCTACTGGCTCGACTACGGGGCGGGTTTGTGGGCGGTGTCTGAGTTCTGGTCTCGGTCCCTGGCCTGCTTTTGGATCCCTCGCTGCTGTCGAATAACTCACCAATGTGCGGAGGCAGCAGATCTTCGGCCGGCCGCCGGATCTCCGTGATGCCGGAGGCGTACGTGGGTATCTCGAACTGCACACCCTGCGCACTCACCACCTTGCGCCCATCGGGCGTGTCGATGGGTCGCAGGGCATCGATGGGGTTGCCATAGCTGTCGACGGATCGCGGCGCCCCGGGCGATCCGCTGAAGGAGCCCTCGTCCGGCTGCAACAGCGGTGGCTGCAGCTCGAGGGCAAAGGGCGATTGCCGCACATCTGTGTGGAGCAAAATGGGAGCAGAATGTTGTGGGTTGACCTTGTGCTGGCAATTGCTTAGTTTGGATCGATTGGAAAGCAAGGCAAGTGGCAGTGGAAGCGGCAATGAAAGTCAAGTCAGTTAGTTGAAGCAATTCCTTACTTAAATGCAACTCATGGGGTTGATAATTGGAACAATAATGCACAATAATGTCCCTTTCATTTAATTTAAAACTTACTGAATGCTTTGGCTACGTTTCTGTCAAAAGTGTGTCATTAAAAACTTTTATTTGTTTATGTTAAACAAAATAAACTTCAGCTTTTATAGCATCCTTGACAAGTTGTGTATGATTTTAACACTGAATATAAAATTTGATTGGTTTACTAATGTTTCAAATGTGGGAAGAGTTTAAACAGGTTTAAAGAAATGCTTCTAGTGTTTGGACTTCTCCTATCCCTGGAAATATACTGCCTCGTAGAGGAAAAATTTATTTGTTAATTTCTATTGATTTGCATTTTGGGCAAGGAACTGTTTTTGTTGAGTGTATGGAGTGCTGGCACTACGGGCTGCATGGGATTTGGGTGACAGATGAGGCAGCTGTGGGCGGCTCTTGGGCAATTTGGCTGCCGCACCGGTGGCTGAGGAGCCTGAGAGATGGAAGTGGTGGAAGTGGTGGAAGTGCTGGCAGTGGCTGCAGTCGAGGCGGCTGATTGATTGACATTGACTGAGATGGGCCATACATTTCTTGTATGTTGGATGTCGTGGATGTTGTATATTTGATGTTGTGCTGCTGCTGCTGCTGCTGCTGCGGTTGTTGTTGTTGTTAATGTTAATGTTATGTGCGGCTGGTGTTTACTGTGGTTACTGTTAGTTACACAAAGGTCTGCCACCAGATAAAATTCAATTTTAAAAGTAGCCCCGGCGGTTAGTCAATGCATGAGAATGTGGGTGTGACAGGTGTGCAACCATCAAGTTCGTTGCCTAAGTCTTTTGTTTTCGTCTGCTTAAGGGCCCTCAGAAAGGGCTTTTAATCAATAAATTCCTGGTAATTACCAATATAAAATGCTTGTGGCTAATAGCCAATCCGTAATTTAACACATGGAAAAAACCAAAGGCGGCTGTCCCTGCAGTTGGGAATTATAAAGTTTGCAGCTGACATACACGTATCTTTTGGGACCCATTAATCTCTGAAATCTCTATCAATGTCACCCCGCTCGCTTGTAACCTTAGGTCGTCTGAGAGTCATGAAACGCACATTGCAATTAGTATCTGCGTTTTATCAAGACGAGGCAAACCCGGCACTCATTGTTCTGTGGGAACCGGGGGAATCCATGTGACAGGCTACCACCAACTGGCTGTGACAGCAATAGCAACCAAATTAATGGCTAATGATCGCACTGACAACGATTTTGTTATTTGCGCCGAGCTCGTGCCGAGTGCAAATAATTAATAATACCGCCCGATGGAGAGATTCTCAGGCAGCTTCTGATTTCTGATTTGTGAATTTTGATCTGCGCTTCGATTCCTGTTTACAGCGGAATAACTGAATAATTTGTCCACTACCACTACCACTACCACTACGACTGCGAGTGTATGAAATATTTTAATCAGCCCAAGTCTGTGGGGAATTCTGGAAATGCGACTTCTGCCTCCGCCAACTCATTTCAGCCAGCTCGAATGTGACTAAGCTCGGCTAGCGATGGGCGTTGCTTTGATTAACCAAGTCGAAGCGAGTCAAGTTTCAGTTCCGGCTGCTAGGCACATGTGCATATCTCCATATTCTATGGGCATAAGCTGCCGCCTAATTTGCATTTCGCCGAGCGGCGGCTTGGGCATGAGGAAGCCCCTGAACTTTCGCCTGCAACTCATAAATATGAATTGTGATAGCGAGATGGCACTGCAAGATTGCCGTGCACAGTCACGCCTGCGTACCCCCCGAAAAGTGATTTCAGATAATGCCAAAATAATTGAAATCCCCCCGAACTTCCGCCTCTAACTCAACTCAAGTTCAGGCCAATTAATTTCGCTTGTCTCTAACGCCATCTCCATCTCCATCACCATCCCCATCGACATCTCCATCTCCATCGCCATCGCCATCGCCATCGCTGTTTATGTTTCTTTAATTTAATTTTTAATTGATTGACGGCTTCACGACATCATCTGGCACCCACCACGCCACAAAGACAATGGGATTTTTCTGATGAAAACGTTTTGCACTTGCCAACTTTACAGTATGTTTACCATCGTCTCCTTAATTTCTTGACATGTTTCTGCGCTTAGCCAACCTTCGCCGAAATCAGCAAAAAATTGTAATGGTTTTTATTAATCTCCGCGCACGGGCCTTGAGTTATCGACTTATTGGGGCTTTCGGCGGCCCCCACACAAAAGCGACTAACGAAATGTGCCAAAAACCACGACGAACTTGTAAGCTATACTCGGCGGAGCGTGTGTTTATTGCACTTGAAATCGCCATCAGAAATATGAGGCATTATGCCATAAAACGCGAGAAATGTCAAAGGGGGAAAATTCAGTCGAATGCCGAACTCTCCCATAAACGATAATAAATGCATAAATATTTATGGATTAGAATGGATGGCTCCCCCTCAATCTGAAGTTCTAGATTCTCGTTATCATGTTTCTTTTTGCTTTGTCGGCGTCTGTTTGGCTTTGTGGAATTTGCAAGTGTTTTGCAATCGGTTTCGAAATCAAATTACCAAAGTATCTGCATCTAAACATATCCATAACTGGTTGATATCCCATTGTGTTTTAATTACACTAATCCCCCCAGCCGGATCATAAATCAAGCAATCCCTCTTTTTGTTCGGATCCGTGCGAATTTGTTAATTATCACGTACTCTCGGGGTCCATTCATCTCGGTGGATCGGATTCATTGATTGCCGAAAACCTGAAGAAATCCATTAAAGCTAGAGCCATATCTATATGGGCGATAGGTTTAAGTGGTGGTTGCCTCAAATGAGGTCCAAGAAATAATTGTTATTGGCCAATTAACTTGGCTAGTTAGTTGGTCAATGGGTTTTGCCCCCTACCCGGGTGGAGATTGCTCCACAATTTCCTGGGCTTTTCGGTCACAAATTCTTCTGTTTCAGTTTTTTTTCGGCCGAAATTTTAAGTTGGCTTGGGAGCTTCTTGCTCTGCGGCCCCGTGACCTAAAAACAATGCCTCTTGTTGGTGTAAACAACTTAGTTAACAGAGTGTCTTGACAAAAACTCCGCTTAATTTATAGACTACATGAGGCCCCTTGAGGAAGCTGCGAGGAGGAGAGCTCATCCGTCGGCCGTCCCATTGTCCCCACGGCAGACCAGACGACTTTGTCGAAGCCTTGCCAGTCACGTTATCCGCCGCTTACGTAACCCCCACCACCACTTGGCTCTGGGTGTTGTTGTTCAGCTTCAGCTTCAGCTTCAACTTTTGCTTTTCTTTACGGCCTCCGCCGAGACTCTTCGCCGCTTCGGTGGCTCTTCTCGAATTTCGTTTTTCTTGCGGCTTTGCCTTTGGGAAGCGCTATTGATTTTTGCAGCGGCTACTTCATTTCGCTTGCAGCCGAAAACTTAATCATCTGCGCCCAATTCTCCAACCCGAGCTTTGTTTGTCAAACGCAAACAACTTAAGGCAGCAGCAGCCTCATCAGTAGCGGCTATAACCGCTTGACCAGCGAAGGCTAATTGCACTAATTTACCGCGGGACAGGCCAGCGGGAAGCCTCTGGGAAAACATAAGATGGTACGCACAAAAATGGGGGAAAAAATATTATTATACGAAGCTCAAGGAACAGAAAACAAAGTATCACCATGCCTATAGAGTTCAATCATTTATTAAGCAGCTAACTTCCTTTAAAATCAACTTGATTTCTGCAATCGGAAGTGCTTTGTGTAGTTTTCTATATGTTATTCTCCCCTATGTTTTCAGCTATTTATTGTATTATATTGTATAGTATTTGTGATATAAACTTTTCTGCCTGTGTAGCCATTAGCAGGCGGGATAGCAATTGTCTCCGAACTGATGTGGGTCATGATCACAAACTAAAATCACTGCATTGTGGGCTTGAACTTGTGGCGGTTTATTTCGGGAATGTAAATGAAAATGCATGCTGGACGGATGTTGAGGTGAGTTCATTATATACTGTATCTAGTGAGTGGGTAAATATCTATGATTCTTAGCAGATTGTGACATAAACAGAGAGTGCGAGTGAAGGGTGGGGAGGGGGTTGGGTTGGACTTAGTCAGGGCGGGAAGGAGTCGTAAAATTAGTTACTTTCGAATGACTGAGAAGCTCAAAGTTATGATTCGAGAACTGGTTTGAAAAACAATCAAAATCCAAAGATAATCTAATGAATCACACAGGATGCCCATAACATTTTAATTGGGTCTTGCCTTCAATCACAGACTTTGAGCTTCCTTAAATAAACACGTAATAAGCACACATAACATCTAAGGCGGTAGACCGCAAATAGAAAGAGAAAAAGACAAAGAAAGCAAAGAGTTCGCAGATCGCGGATTATAGATTTGCGGATCAAATATCGGCTTCGCATGCTGATGCAAATTGAATGCGATACCGAACCGATAACGCAATCGCAATCGCAATTGTAATTGCAATCGCTCACACTTTTGGGCGATTGCCTGCATTGCTTTGGTTTTAATTTAGTTGTGGGGTGTTTTATTGAGTTAAATACCAGGCCTGGCAGCTACAGCCTCGACGATCAGCAGCAGCGTAATCACAGTAAAGCCACTGCGCCTGCGTGGCTTCGAATCGATCTGCATTTTTCGTGGGTGGATGCTTGTATTTGTTGGGTACTATTTCGACGTTTTTGTTTTTGTTTTTGTTTTGAGCTCGGGCTCGGGCTTGAATTTGTCACGCAATCAACAATTTAGAATTGGGCATTGCCCAAAGATCCCCGACGAGTTGGAATAATTATCGCGTAGGAGCAGAATAACAATGATCCCGTCGCGATGACAAAATCGCAGCGAGGTAGCGACAGCTTCGGCGGCAGCGCTCAGCCTCTTGCCAAATACAACTTAATGTGTAATATTTTCACCGCCTTTTCTCAATCGAAACGCCGCACGATATCACGATTTGAACGGTTCGGGCAGCGGGTTTAACTTTGGAGTATAATATGCTGCTATATCAGAGAGAGAGGGGTGCGGACGGGCGCGATGTCGCGGGATCGGAGATCGAAGTAAGATGCGCTCGAGCGAAACACGTCCGCAACTCACGGGTTCTGCGCTTTCAATAAAACTCTGCGACGCTCCCCAGCTTGGAGCTTGACTTGGCAGCGGCTCGGCCGAGAAGCCGACGGCGACGCCGGCAGAAGCTGCGACAGCCTCCCAGGTAAGCCCCGGGTAAACAAGCGAAGGAAATGCCTAAGAAACAACATTATCTCTGGATTTGGGTAACCCCTGGTTTTTGCACTTTCTGTTGTTCTAAATACTTTTAGAAAGCAAAGCATTTCATTTGATATTTTTCCAACTAGCGGGAAAAACGTGTAAAGTAATTGTTTTAATTGCCGCTGGTGCTCACCTAACTTACATTTTTTGCATACTGGTCGCTCGCCACAGATTGACGCATTGCCAATGCCGTTCAAGGTCGGCTGCTACGTCGAATCGCATCGAGCTCTTAACCCTATAAAAGTTTTAAAAACTGTATATTATATTATAAATTTAGAACTCTGTGTTTCATATACTCTTTGTGATAATTTTGTATCGAAAAATGCACACACTTAACTTAAATCAGTGGCTTTTACTCTTTTAAAATGTAGTTAAATAAATTTGTTATTAGCTTGGACCAAAATATTTCAGTATACTAACCAAAAATACAAAAATATACAATATATCCACAGTTTTCCTATATTAACCCTTGGCTCCAAGGGGTTATCAGTAACATTAAACTAACAGTCGGCTAACATCCCGCATTTCCCTGTACATGATTTACAAGACAATAGCCCAAGCTGCTCCCCAAATAGACACAAATATTGCATAAATTAAACACACGAAATGCAAATCATATTGAAAACGAATGTGCTCGGCTCGGTTTGGTTTATTTTGACAGGTTTAGCTTGATTTTTGGACAACTATTATGCTAACTGCTCATAAGTTATGCGGCTCATATGTCACAGATTCGCCAGATCCTGTTCCCAGCAGCAAGTTCTCAGCCCGCGAGTTCTCGATTCTTAACTCTCGGATTCTCATTAATACAAATATTTTGCCATTCGCCGAAAGACTTTGAATGCTGCGCGTTGACACAAACATTAGTGCTATATTTCAGGCTTGTCTGTCGCACTGCATTGAATTCTCGACGGAACTGAGTCAGAGCCGATCGATCAGACTTTTGGGGTGATCAATGAAGATGCGCTGCGGTGTCAGTGATCGATGAACTTTTGGCATTTCGACGATTTGTTGATTAGATCATCTTCACTTGCCAAGCTGTCAGCGGTCAGCGATCTGTAAGATTGCTGGCGGAGAATATTCGCTCCAAGTTCATTTCAACGAGGTGTGTTTTTCTCCCCGGACGTCCTTGGGTAATCATCTTTTCACCGATCTCGCCATGGTCTTTTACATTTAATGCCTTAACGATCGAATTTGTAAGAGCCACCGTGACCATAACTCCGAGATGTCTCTGGAATGTAATTACCATTTGGTTTGAGCAAAACCATCGCACAAGAAATTATGTCAGCTTATTGGTTCCGCATTTGAGCATTTTTGCCGGCATTTGGCTTTTCGAAGAGCCAGTTTCCTAGCGTCAAAATAACTGACAAAAATAGGTGTAGACTGAAGGGGGGATTTTTTATGGCAGAAACGAAAATTATAAACTCTATAGGTATAGGAAAAAAACAGAGCAACAGAAGCACTTATCAGATCAGTTGGCTCCGTATATTTTGCAATATAATAATGGAGTAAAGGTAAACAATGGGAGAGCAACTTGCTGTATAATCTACAAATTCTCTTGCCGCCGAATCCATTAAACTTAGAAACCAATTAAAGAAGACTAAACACCGACGTAACCCCTTCGGTTTACGCCCCTGTTTGGACCCCACTGTGATGTCAATGATTACCCCTTTAGGGTTGAGCATCATCGCCGGGAATCACGGCTGTTATTATTGTTACAATTACAACAAAGCTATTGCCAAATGGGCGATCCCGCCAAATGGCCACCGGTAGCTCAATGGGGGCCTTTGTCGAGGGCTCTCCATCGCCATCGCCATCGCCATCCAACTTCATATTCATAAATCAAATCGCTTAGGGAGGCGCACAAAGAGGGGCCTGAGCTGAGACAAAGCCCATCAATGAGTGGCTCTGGCGTCGAAGAAGCAATCAAAATTGTATTACGAAAACAATCGTTTTTATACATTTCGTCTCTCGTTTCTTTTGACGCCGCAACAATGGCCACACGCTGACATCTGAGAAAAGTGCAAAGTCAGCGGCAACTGTGTGCGCTACATATACCACCCGTCCTCCCAATCCAAGCATTATTTACTTTAATAGAGTCGGCTCAGTTGGGAAACGACACTGCGACACCAAAAACACCACGACGTCGTCGCGACCCTTCGCCCAAAGCGCCTTATTAATTGTTTATAGTCATTAATGTCGCATAACAACTCCAACGGTTTTCTCCCTGCGCAATCAGATTTACAGTTTAGCAGACGATATACATATATAGTATGTATTACATAGTGCATATATGCACCAGATAGAGCTGCTCATATTTTGGGGTTCATTAGAAAGGCATACAAATGAAATAAATAGGGGGAAAAGTGGGTTAAAAAAGACAAATTGCAAGCTTACTGCTACTATTGTTATAAGTATTTCCTACAACGGAAATATCCCGCAATTTGCAAACTTAAAAATGAGGGGCTAGCCATTTGCTTAAAATTAAAATTCAAGCGCCGATTCCAGATTTTGCAAAACAGTAAAAAATTTGTTAAAGTAAACAAACAACCTTTTTTGTTTTGTTTGAGACTCCCCTCCAGCGGCAAACGAAACATGCCTCACAATTACAGCCGTTTGCTAAAAATATTTATGTTATTAACGATTTCGCAACCAGTTTCGTATCAATAAAATTCAATAAAATGCAATTTGCCGAGTGCAGCCCACATGGAGTATGTGTTTTTTCAAAAAACAACAGCGCTTCACCAAAAACGCTCGAAAAGTCAAACGAAGCGAACGAGCGACCAGTTTGCATTTTGAATGCTGAACCAGTTGGCGCGGACCCCAACAACGAAGCATCTTCTGTAAAAACAACAACATTTTTATTGCAAAAATATTGAAAAATGCGTTGACCACAACAGCAACAACACGAGGGAGCCGCACACACTGGCGGTTGTAAAACATAAATACGCTTTCTTGGTCACCGTGACCTTAACACAAATTTCGATTTTAGTATTTTATCAACTGGCTGCGACTACGTGCATCGTGCTTTCAGTGGCTCTCATCCCCTCGGGATGGCTCTTTCATTAATAAAAATCCGCTTGGCATTCGTCAGATCTACACGATCTGAGTCATTCTCGGACGGAGAATATATGACGGTTCATTGAAACAAGATCCGCAAAATAGCCAGGGGCAAAACCGCTGCCAAATCAACAATAATAAATTAAAGTTTTGTCTTGACGACTCGGCGTCTATTTGATTGCGTGGGGGTTTTTCCCATAATCGATCATTCACACATAATCTCTCTGAGCCGATCAGAAGAAAGTCAAGAATAACAAGAACTGGTCTACGCAGATTAGCGTCACGAAATTTGCAGTGGATACAGACACTCACATTCTGATATGCCGGCCTTGTCTTGTTTCAGGTTTAGTATCTTTAATTTGATTTGATCCGGTGGCCGATAAGCAGTTTAAATTTAAATTCTTTAATCAGTTTTGAAACGTCAGAAAATTTAAATGTTCAAAGTGTTGCCGGACTTTATGGATAGGGAGCGGGCTCACCATAAAAGTTGCCACCATTGGGGGGCCCCCGACGATCTGGCAGCACGGGCAGCAACACAAAGGGAAAGAAGCGGAGCTCCGCAGAAAAATGTAAATAAGGGTACTCGTACTCGGATTTTGGCCAAATGAGCTCCCTATTCCGAAGCTTGAACCACTTCTCCTCGAAGCGCGAGAACGTGGTCAAGGGCGCTCTCATCAACACACTGAACGAAAATGCCCGCGAGATTGAGTTCGAGGTGAAGCAAAAGTCGCTGGGTAAGGTCCCCTGGAGGGTACTCCCCTGTCTCCGATTTGTCATCAACAAATTAATGGCTCTTGCAGAGGTTCTGGGCCTGTGCGAACAGACTAGCGCCCTTTGCACCACCCTCGAGGCCCTGTTCCTGCACGGTTTGAAGGACTCCTTTCTGTCGGCCACTTTTAATGTCCTCGCAGGCGATGTGGAGCGCCGCCCGGAGCCGAGCTTCTGGTCCCCCTGCCTCGTCTTTATGCACAAGCAGGTGATCGAACAGATCCAGGGCCTCAGCCAAATCACCTCGGAAACGGGCCAGTGCCGGGCCTGGATCCGCCAGTCGCTGAACGAGTGCGTGTTCTCCGCCTACCTGACCAACATACGGCGGAATGGGTCCGCCCTGGGCCACTACTACAAGCGCCATGCCCTCCTCCGCGACTCCGAGGGCCTCGAGACGGCGGCCAAGATCCTGGAGAGCCTCGAGGCATATGTGCAGTTCGATCTGCCGGTGAATTCTAGCCTGCTCAACCACTGGCCAGACTACTCCCTTCAGCTGTCAGATCTGTGGACCCCCGCCATGAAATCGTGTCCGGTAGGACTTCGACTAAACTGTTGTAGCTAATATAACAATTGTTTTAATTGCAGATCAGCAGTGGCGAGGATGTTGCCAGCTCCTTGGGCTCCGACATTGTGGTCATTCCTATTCCGCAGCCGCTGCAGACCAACGAACTCTTTTCGGAGTCGATTTCCAACAGCCCGTTCAGTCGGAGCGGAAACTTTGGTGTGCCCGATCTTACGCAACGCGAGAACCTCGACCTGCTCGTGCAAAAGTTCGACGAGATGGATGTGATCGATGAAGACGAAGAGCAGAACCAGCCGGCGACAGAAGCTGCTGCAGATCAAGACACCAATGCCGATGAGCAGCCCTCGGGCAGCCGGCAGAGGAGTCGTCGCAGATCGCAGCGCCAGCTGGAGAGCTCCTTGGGCGACCTGGCATTGCATGAGGAGCCAGTCTCTTTGCCGGCCCACGGCAGCAACTCACTGAGCAACCTTATGCAGACCTCATGGTCCGGCGACCTGGACCAATCGCCTTCGGACGAGGCATCGGGATCGCGGTTTTTCCAGCGCTCCGTTAGCGTGGGCAGTGCCAGCAGCCTGCGAAGCCCCACAGACAGGTGCAGCTACAACGCTGTGCTGCGAAAGCACGAGAAGAACCGGGAAAGCACTCCCGGCTGGGCGGAGATCTGGGAGAAGTTTCGGGCCAGTGCCACGAATCTGGCGACAGGACAGCGCGATAATGAGCCCGCGGTTTCGGAGGACATGAGCGATTTGCAGTCCCTGGACTCCGAGTTTGAACTGGTCACCTCGAACTTTGACATGATTGAGCTGCAGCAAATGGTGGCCCAATTGTGCCAGCTGCCCCGTGAGCCAGGCCTGAATGCCCAGGGATTCCTCTGCAAGAGCTGCCAGCACCCCCTGGGCGTAGGCTACTCCAATTTTCAGTGAGTGATAGAATAAATCTAACGATATCATTAGCTTCAACTCGTTTTGGTTACAGAGTTTGTGCGTTTAGTGGTAGCTACTACTGCAGCAGCTGCATGGATGTGGAGAGCCAACTGATACCCGCTCGCATAATCTACAACTGGGACTTTCGCAAGTACAGCGTCAGCAAGCGGGCAGCCACCTTTCTGGCTGAGTTCCGGTCGCAGCCCTTCCTGGACATGCAATTGCTGAATCCCAGCATATACTATGCCTCGGACGCAATGGCAGAGCTTCAGTCGCTACGCATTCGACTGAACTTCATCCGGGCCTACTTATACACCTGTGCACCGAGCAGCATTGACGTGCTACAAAACCAGTTCTCGGGCAGGGAGTACCTCTACGAGCACATACACCAGTACTCTGTTGCGGACTTGGGGCTGATTCAGCGCGGAGTGCTGTGCCAGCAGCTCCAGAAGGCCTTCAAGCTGGGCGAGGCGCATGTCCTGAAGTGCCGGCTCTGCCAGCTCAAGGGATTCATCTGCGAGATCTGCCAGAGTCCCAGGGTGCTGTATCCGTTTCACATTAGCACGACTTTTAGGGTGAGTACGGGAATTTGCAAAATTTTATCGATTTCATTGGTGTAATCCCCTTGCAGTGCCTGACCTGTGGAGCGGTGTTCCATGCAGAGTGTCTTAACGAGAAGCAGCCGTGTCCCAGGTGCGAACGCAGACGCAAGCGAGAGGATCAAGGGCTCCAGGAGGCTGTGCAGAGCTTGAAGGAGAAGCACGAGGTGGCCTAAAGACTTCGCCATATAAAATTAGGAAAAAAAGTGCGATTTGTTATTTACATGTAACCACAAAAGAAAAAGGCTTTACTTTACATTTAAAAATAGGCTTAAGATTAAAAGTGTTATGGCTTGACAGCATTTACAATATACTCAAATATGAATATTAACTTCAAGATGGGAATTGTACAACTTACCGATGATTTAATCATAAATCGAAACACCTGCTCATAGTTCTTGAATGACTTTGGAATTTTTATTGTATAACTGCAATGAATCTGATTCGGAATAAAATGTATGCAATTGCTGATTAATACTTTCTAATGACACCGAGTCCAACAACAATGATTGAATTTAATAATATTATTAATACGAATAATAATTGCGTATGTTATCCTTCAATAGTTATTGCCCAAAAAGGAGAGTTTAACAAATGTTTACCGAACCACAGATGATAGATAAATCGATAGACAGAACGATAGATGAATATTACTTTCGAGATATCACACAAACTCCGGGTGTTTGTTCTGAAATGGATTGGAAATGCCATCAAATTGTGCTTCCGTATTGTATTGTTTTGTTAACATTTTCTCTGTGTGTGTATTGCTCGCGGGGATTAAGTCGTACAGTAATCGCTTCTAAATATCCCGTTAGTACAATATATATACTCATAATTACATGAATTATTTGTTGCTTGGGTTTCTTTAACATGGTTTTCAGTCTAGTAAGATATTTTATAATTAGAGGCGCGCTGCTCCTAAAAGTACATACAATCTAAATACTACACCCCAAGTGTGTATGCAAAAATTTATATAGAATGCGGTTTTGATAATTTCACTAACTTTCGGTGCTATGTCCTATATACAGATTTGTGACAAGGGGATTTTGTTTAACTGGGAAGACGCCAACTTAATTGTGTGTGCTTTTGGTTTGAAGCTCTCTTGTAGATCTCGCTACTTTTAAAGTGTGCCATTGTGTTTGATTTATTCATCGGACGTTCCATATAGTACACAATATAGACGCGTATTGGAACAATCTGCCAGCTGCACATATCACACAAATACAAAACACCTCCATAAACACCTGTGCCGCCACCACACCAACATATTTATGTACACATCAACACGAAGAAGATCCCTCCTTCCGGGATCGTTTTAGTAAACGGTGGAGTTCCGGGGCGGCCCACTCCCCGCCGGCTGCGATTGCGGCCGGATGCCTCCGGTTGCCGCACCTGCTCCGGCTGATCCTCCGGCCCCGCCGTAGAGGAAACTCGATTGCCGGATCACGGACACGGTAGCGGCGGCTACACCTGCTTGTGGCGGCGGTGCTGGAGCCCGATGCTTCTTGAGCGGCGCATATGCTGGTTTTAAAATCGGTGCGGTTGCGGGGCCTCCTGCCGCATTCAAGCTTGGATTCGTGGGCGCGTTGTTGTTGCTGGCCGCCGAGCTGTTGTTGTTGTTATTGTTGTTGTTGGTGACGGGCGCCGGGGCAGCTGTACAGAAGAACCGAAGAGCGGGCGGTGGGGGAGAGAGAGATATACATATGTACAAAACATGGATAAGGCAGAAAGTTTATAGAAGGTGCAAACATAGAGATTGGAGCTGAAATGGTTTGTTGTTTCACTAGCGAAACGGCAGCAACAGTATACAAATGTTGGAGATGTGAACTAAAATGTTGGAGAAACGTACGAGTAAGGGTACAAAATGCTTTGGATGCTGAAAATAAAGAAATAAACTGGTAAAGAATTAAAAACAGATGTATTCAAATAAACGTAAAAGTCTGACCCTTATATTGGCTTACAAAATTATAAATTTCAATGAATTTAGCAAGTTTTTTGTATCATAATACCTATTCTTCCAAATTTGTCCACTTTTTTGTTTCTAAATACGATTTGTACTAGTCTAACCTAAAGCCAGAGTCGTCCACTTTATCGAAACCCAATGTATATATCCGATGAATTAAAAACGAACAAATAAACAGAGAAACCAATGAATAGGAAAACTCATCCGCTCAACCAACCCCAAAAATGGGACGTAAAAAAACATAAGAAAACAAATGATATATGTTCACGTATATTATCCAATCGAAATTTGGTTTATTGATTCATCAAATGATAACTTTCAAGGTAAAACAAATAAATTACTTGCATGTGCCTGTTTCATACTAAAATTAAAATATGGATTGGATATAATGTTTACAGAAAATGATGGCCAGGGAGTACAAGTAAAAGCATGCGCTACATGTTTCCGAAATGTTTGTATGGGGTTCTGTTTGATTTTTGAAAAAATAGAGGTACAATGCATATGGATTGCCTTCTGTTTACATATACACATACTGATAAATATATAAAGTAGAGTAGTAGATAAAATACAATAACTATGCGTAATAATATTGTGTGTGCTTATTGATAATATCGCAAAGGGGAACGAGTGCTGCCCCTTCTGAATTTTAACAAATTATAACATTAAAATGTTTACAAAATATGTTTTATATATATGTGTTTTGGATAAAGCTATTCAACTTTAGTATTATGCAATATACAAAATATAACATTCTCCTCCGCACTGCGCGCGCTTACACAATCGTTTCTATGCCCGCGCTTTAACAGTAAAATAAACAACAATATTCAAAAATATTCCTAAACTGTGCTGCGTCTGCTCGCAATGATTATCCAATTGATAATAGTAGTAATACACTTTTAAAATCATATATATATAGGTATATGTATGCTCGTATATGGATACAAGAATCGTTGTATAGATTGCTCATAGAGATAGTACTCGTGGTATGTGAGTTTGAAACTTAAATTCCAGAGCATGTGTCTTAGAAACAATTAATTATATAACAGCATTCCATGTGGGTGTGATTGGGTATGGGCGTGTGGTGGCATGTATTACATTTGCATCCAAAATGCATCCTTGGAACACTCACAAAATATACACACACTCGAAGACTACATACCGTTGGTGGCCTTAAACGTGCGACTAGGATAGACTTTTTGTATGTTTAAAAACGGCGGCGGCTTGGGGAATTCGGTGACGTTGTGGAACCGCTTCCCGAACTTGTTCTCCAGGTCGATCACCAATCGACCCACACTGGCCCCCGTCACGCCTGATCCCGGTGAGCCAGCTGATCCTGCCGATCCCGACAGGCCCGAGTTACTGCCAAACTGGAGCGAGGCATTGGCCATGTGCGTGGGAGGCGTCGACGGGGCATTCGGCCTAATGGAGGAGTGACGCTGCGGGGGAACTGGCGCTGCACCACCCGATCCGGAACCGGAACCGCCCTGCAAGAGATTGGGACAAAAGGATGGCTTTAGTTTCGACAGGTCGCTAAAAAATTTGTCTTAAATATCCTGCGTAGTTACGTGGCGCCTGCTGCTGCTGCTGGTGCTGCTGCTGCTATTCATCATCAGCATCTTCTTAACCTTGGCTTGACGTTCCAATTGGATAATCTGCCTAATCGAGGCCAGCGTTTTGGACAGCCAGTGCCTCACTCGGTCCGGCTGCTGGAGGAGCTCATCACAGGATTAGGCAAAATGCTATATCGGAGCGAGTGTGCTGTGCCTGCGTCTGTTTTGGTCACGTCTCGCTTTTAGTCTCTTTTCGTTTGTGGAAAATCAATCTACCGCCCACCCACTCAACACGAAAATAGGTGACACTCTGCTAGCGAAACTCGGACAACGAAGCAGTGCGCACTGCCAGGAGCAGGTGGAAGCTCCGGCGCAGGCGCTGCGAGAATCCCAGACCCCAAGGCAAGAGAATCGGAAAGGGGGTGGGTTGCACAACGCCTCCCTTTGAGATAGGTCCAGAATATCTAATGCCCGAATTACTAAATCACGAAAATTAATGATTGACTTAGGGGTAACCTTCTCGGCTAGGCTTATCAGAAATAATGTTCTAGTTTCCTTTACCATTCAACCTCTCCCCTAATTTATTTAACTAACGAAATCCTAAATACTTTCCGCCAAAAGTCACCCTTGCCCTTTAGGCCGCAACCTGTTGTCCGCGTGATATTGTTGCTACTTACATTGCTCGACTGGCGCTGCGGTGGCGGCGGCGGCGGGCAGCTGCGATGCGGAGGCGGGGCTGGCGCATTCAAGGGACCTCCGTTCAGGATAATAGGCTTGACATTGACATCGCGTATCATGGAGGCCTTGGGACTGGCCGTGGCGGAGGACGAGTTGGAGGCGCTGGTGGGTGGCGGCGACGGAGCACCACCGTTTGACATGGCCATACTCGCTCCCACGCGGAACTGGTCGCGTAGGGCAGCCACACTGTTGCTGCTGCTGGAGGAGGAGGGCGGCTGGGTTACTGGTGGCGATGGGGCCTGGGTGGTGGTGCCGGCGCTCTGTATCAAAGCCGTGTTCACAGCACTGAATGGTGTCCCCGGGCTGCCAATAGTGCTCAAGTTGCTGTTGGAGAAACTGCGCGCAGGCGTGGGCGGTGGCGGAGGTTTCACCGAAGGTCGGGCAGCTAAGGAAATTACAATTAAATTTTTATTTTGATATTGCAGCTCGACTTTTAAACATCCTTACATTTTGGAGGATTGGGGGCACAACGCGTGCTGCCGATACTCGAGTTGAGGCTGCTGGAGGACTCGCTGCCCTGGAACTGCAACGGCGCTCGCATGGTCCCGAAATGCTGCTGCGTGGAAAAGACAGGTCCATTGATGCCGCCCGCCGCTGGTGGAGATCTGCGAGTGGAAAAATGAACCATGTGAGTACCGAGGAATCTGATGGTCATAGTAAACAAAGCTCGGTTAGGAAGCGCAAGAAGGTGGTAAGCATTAGAGTTTCTTGTTTGCAGATGAGCGGGCGGAGTTGCGTGCGTGGTTAGCTGGTAGCATGCAGCCGGAGGCCACTGGTTTAGCTTTCGGGTATACCTGGGCGACTTCATGCTGTGGTGCCTGGTCACCGCCGGACGCTGCTGTCCGTTGGCCAAGGCCAGTTGCTGCAAACCCGGCGGCTTGGGTGCGAAATTCGGTTTGCCAAAACTAATAGCGGGCTTCTGCTGCTGCTGCTGCGGCTGCTGTTGCTGCTGCTGCGGCGGAGGGGGAGGAGTGGCTGAAGAACCGCTACTACCAGCGCCGAACAATGTGGACTTATTGGGGGCCAGATTGCGCAGCGATCCCGTCGAGGAGGTTCGACTGGAACTCAGCGATGTGATGGAGGCACTCGAGGTTGTCTTTGAACTATTTACAAAACTATTGCCTAACGAGATACTGTGGGTGGGCAAATATATATGCAGATATGTTCATTTTGGGATACAGTGTTGTGGTTGTGGTTTTGGTTGGTGTTGTGTAGTGTGGGTGGTGTGCGAGGATAACCATTTAATCCGGGGAAAGTAATCCGAAAATAAAGAAGAAAATCAAAAGAAATTTTAACGATTAAATAACCAAAACCGATCAGTTGGTTGGCCCGGAGCCATCTACATATATAAATGAGAACCCAGTCCAGTCCCCTTTGGAGTCTCCCTACTCACTTAAGATTGGCTGCCTTGCTCTTGACGCTGCCGCTTCCAGTTCCACTGGCGCTGCTGTTGTTGCTCCCGCTGTCCGAGAGTGTGGGCGATGCCGCTTTGGAGGAGTTGTATCCAGTGGGTGCGGGTGGCGGAGCAGCGGAGGACGGCGCCGCGCGGGGGATGTTCATGCGGTCCAAGATGGAATCACCGGAGCTGGCCTGTGGGAGCATCAGCGAGAACAAAGAACGGATTAGTGGCGTTGACACTGGGATTGCGGGCAGCACTTTCTGTTTTCCATTTACTTGTTTTCATATAGATCATCAAATATCTTTATCGCAGTGGAAGTTCTACTCCTAAGTCTGTTTAAATCCACTACTTGCGACTACAAGTCTTCAAATGAAACAAAGCCCAACTGGTAGCTGGACTAACTCATCCAATCACCACACATTATGGCAATCTAACTTGTGCGAACTAAATTATAGTCAATTAACTTGAATTTAATGTTGCGCCGGTAATTTTTATCGGTAATTTTGGGTAAAACACATTTCAGAGCGTATGTTAGCTTTGATACAAATGCAATAATCATTAGCTTCTGTTAATTTGTATGAGTAAAACCTTTCGAATATAAATAACAAAAGTACCAAAAATAGTAAACCGCCAAGGCGATTCAAATTAATATCGTTTCTATAGAATTTTCTAAAAATACCTGCCATCTACCATCTTGGCATGGGGCCTCCCCAATCCCATGGATGTGCCCTTATCCCCCACTCACCTTGGGCGGCTGCGGTGGTGGTCCCCGGTTCGTTCTCAAATTGGCCTCCGTTGCATTGATATGTGAGTTGTTGGCTGCAGGCTGTTGCTGCTGCTGCTGTTGTTGCTGCTGTTTTTGGCGCTTCAGTGTCAAGTGTTTGGTGAGCTCCGTGTTGAAGTCCATGGGTCCGTTGCTGGCATTCGAGGCAGCGGTGGCGGCGGGAGGGCTGTTGCTTCGCTGCTGCTGAGCCGACGAATTTGTGGCGGACTTCGCTGTCGCGGCGCCGGATGGTGCGGCTGCGTGGGCGGAAAGCGGAAGCAAGTTGAGCAACCATTTAGTTTATTTGCATAAGCTATACTATAGAAGTGTGTTTTTGTAATGAACCTACCGCGAATGCCATTCACGGGCTTCAGCTTTGGCATTTGCGAGAGGCCTTCAAACAGGCCTCCCAGTTTGGGAGCACCATTGCCAAGGCCGTTGCTGCTGCTGCTGCCGCCGCTGCTGCTGTTGTTGTGGTTGCTGGTGCTGGTGTTGTTGTTAAGGGTGCGTTTCCCAGCAAATCCTCCTTCGGAGCCACACACCTTTCCCGACAGCGCCGGACCACTCTTGTCCACTGTGGTCGTTTTGCGCAGCTTGGTGCCCTTCTGAATGGAACTAAGAAGGGCCGATCGGGCGTCGGCCCCGCCCCCTCCGCCGCCACCGCCCAGCTTGAGGCCACCCATCGCTGGCGGCGGCGGAGGTCCTGGCGGCGGCGGTGGTCCCGGTGGTGGCGGTATGGCCATCTGCAAATAGCAAAAGAAAAATCATTGAAACATACAGAACATTAGCAATTGTTTAATTGGTATTTTGGGGGTACTTTTGGCTTGGAACTTCTCTTCAGCCGCATTTCAAATTCTTCAATCTTCGGCTTCACAAATTCTCTGTCCGCCTCTGCGAAGCTTTGGCTCAAGACTGACTTGGCCAACACTCAACTAATGTTCATCAGCGACGACTTCCAAAGCCAAGACCGCTGTCACCACCCACACACACCGCTGGCACACACAGCTCAGCTAAAATGCTGCTGGCTGTCTTTATAATACAATTCCATACTTATTATTTATGTCTTGTTTTCTGTTGTCTTGCGATTGACGCCTCGATAAAAACTAAAGCACCGCAGCAACCAAAAAGGCACCGAAGCCTGAAATTCTCTAGTTATTTGAGCAGACCCTAAACATGGCTAACATATGGTATGCACATCTTTAATTAGTTTGCCATTTATCGTGACTAATATTTGTGGTAAAAATAAGGTGAACTCATTTAACTTGATTTAATCTATTCCTAAACAATTATTCTTTGCAAAGAATGTATGTTTAGTTTGCTTTGCTATCGGGTTAAACGTTAGTTGCATCCGAAATGGACGATTTCCGGGTCATTCAATTTATCGCAATATTCCCATTGGGTATCCAACGATATTTATGATACCCTCATGAAAAAGTGAAGGCCAAAAAAAGAAATTTCAAACTCAAATGGCGCGTAAACGATACAGTTTTTGAGGCACTGTGCAGCACAACCTACTCAATCGAAAAACAAGACAACAATCCCACGTGATCTCAACAATCTTGTATATGAAATGTGAGTGTACTGCCTTTGTTTTCATCGCAATTATGCTTTGCTGTCTCCAATTAATATTGCTGCCGCGTTGCCTATTAAAATCGCTTAAAATATGCCGTCAGAATTCAATGAAAAGAAAGAATAATTATCAAGAAATCATAATCAAGTAATTTCAATGGCACGCTGATAACAAACAAAGCCCATTCTAATGCCTCCTGTGCCTGCAATAAAATGTCTAACAAATTGCAAATCTTGCTCAATTCCAATTGACTCACAAAATGATGCGTTGCGGTTTGATGTTGTTTCAAACTTATTTGGCACTTAATTTACTTTTAAACTGTCCACAAGTGCAGGTGGGTTTGAAGCTAATATTAAACTACTAAATTTAATAGTTCTTTTAACAGCCACTAAATGTAGTAGATCAATTGGAAACGATTTACGAAATGTCTGAAAATCTACTGTCCAGGTAATGTCTTGGGAATCCTAACTAATTCCTTTTAATACATTACAAATTCGTAGTTTAAAGAAAGAACTGGAACCGTCGGAATCCCAGACAACCTTTCCCACTTCCTGCTTGAGTTCAGGCAATTTAAATGGCCTGCGCACTGTGGAGGTACCAGGAATCAGCCCTTTTCCCGCCTTTTGTGACAATCAATTAGCCGGTCCAGGATGGCTTGTTATCCAACGCAGATCCAATGGTAGCCTCAGTTTTTTTCGCAATTGGGAGGAATACTCGAAGGGTTTCGGTGATCTGCAAGGGGAGTTTTTTCTCGGCTTGGAGAAGATTCGGGGTCTGACAGCCCTGGAACCCCACGAACTCTATATCCATCTCGAAGACTTTGAAGGTATAAAAAAACACGCAAAATTCGATGAGTTCGCCCTTGGTAGCGAGGAGGATGACTACGCCATGAATGTTTTGGGCAAGTACTCCGGAACTGCAGGAGATTCCTTGCGCTCACATCGGAAGATGAAGTTCTCTACCTACGACCGCGATAATGACCGGGAATTCAACAAGAACTGTGCCTTCTACTATCTAGGAGGCTGGTGGTACAATGCCTGCTTGGATAGGTAAGAGATAAACTGTTTCCCGGAAGATTTGAACAACACTATATATGTTACTCATTTGTAGCAACCTCAACGGTCAGTATATGCCGGGTGGGAAGTACGAGGAGAAGCTGTTTGCCCGAGGCATGTGCTGGCGCTCTTGGCGTGGCCACAACTATGGCTATAAGATCACCCAAATGATGATAAGGCCCAAGTGCCGAAAAATTACAGTGACTCAGAACTGAGCCTCGCCCAAGAACCTTTTCATTCAGCTGAGCACCACTTCTTGAGATCAATTGTCATGCAAAAAGTGTCGCTTTGAATCATCATTCTCTGAATCTTAATCAGTTACGCAAAAACAAAATATACTACACATTGCATTGAAATCCGACTTCCTACTCAACTATCGCTCAAGGTAGACTTGACCTGCGATGCATAGGAAAATCAAGTGATAATCCAAAGAAAATTTGTTTGAAACGAAAATATATTTCAGTCTAAACAGATCATGAAGCTGTGTGTGATGTGTATTTTGCTTTTGAGTGGTGGTGGCAGCCACTTTTCCCGAGCCAAGGAAAGCAAATTGGACGTGGCTGAAAAAATAGTGACCAGGTGGGAGGGATACACTAATATTATTTTTCGTTTAAAATAAAACGATCACTTTGAAGTTTGAAAATAAAGTTGGAAGAGCTGAAACAGGTCTTTGAGGACGCGGCACCACAAACAGAAGCTCGGGGTGAGCCTGATTGCCTGATTTAAATGCGAATTTTCTGGCAATAATGTTTTCCTAATTCTGAGTGTAGACTCGCCATATCCCTCGTCCTGTTTAGCTGCTCGAATTAATGCGAACCGCATCCAAACCATTGAAGTGCCGGGCCTGGAGCCCTTTCTCGTTTATTGCGACACTCGCCTGGCGGGATCAGGATGGACGGTCATCCAGCGGCGTCAGGATGGCAGTGAGAACTTTTACCGCAGCTGGGAGGAATACAGCCAGGGATTCGGCAACCTAAGCGGCGAGTTCTTTCTGGGCCTCGAGAAAATCCACTTTATGACAGCTGCCGAGCCGTACGAATTGTTTATCCAACTGGAGGATTTCTATGGGGACACCCGCGAAGCTCGGTACGCAGACTTTGCCATAGGCACTGCAGGCGACTCGTACGCACTTTTCACATTGGGCAAGTACACAGGCGATGCTGGCGATTCTTTGAACTATCACAAGGGAATGCCCTTTTCCACGTTTGATCATGATGTCCTGGGGCACGGTTGTGCCAGGATTTATGTGGGAGCCTGGTGGTACGATCAGTGCCAGAGAAGGTAAGTGGAAGTCACTGAGGAGCTTTTGAGAGAGCAATGTTTCTGATGCGACCTTTGTAGCAACCTCAATGGGCAGTATTTGGAAGGCGGGCGCTTTGAGGCAAAGCTCTCCGGCAGAGGCATCACCTGGATGAGCTGGATGGGCTACGACTACGGCTACAAATCAGTGCAAATGATGATCCGACCGAAGTGCTCTAATAGCCTACAAAGGCAGGGCATGCAAACCGGGTCCCGAAATACCGCCACCGCCGATTGAAATGGCATTCCAATGGCCACAACAAAAGGGGGAAAATCGTTCGTTTATTTCTTGATAAACATTATCAAGAATTTGGGGTTTTATTTACATTGTGATAATAACCGTTTCCCGCTGAATTGTTTGTTGCTTTCAAATTTGTTTTGTTGCTTTATTTTGCACACACGCACGTAAACAATATACTATAGACGCTGATAGCTTTTTGTTATTTTCGAGGGTTTCTGTTTCCCATCAGTAGGGGCCCCTTGTGCTCTCTTCGCACGTTCAATCCCAACTGAGCAGCCCCAAGCAGCGGTTGCGCATGCGATGGCCCCCCCAGAGCCCGTGGAAAACATCAAAACGAGAATTGACGAGGGGAGCCGGAGCCGAAGCGGTAGCGGTAGCGGTGAGAGTGAGCTGGAGAAACTGAGAAACGTGAAAACATTGATAAAAATAAAATAAGCTGCTGGCAATGTGACGTCACAAAACAGCGAGCTATTGATGCAGGCACTTGAACAAAAGATACGCCAATCAATCGAGACACAATTCGTTTCTCATATTTCTCTCTCTGTAGCCACAATTGCAGAAGACTACAAAAGACAGCAGCGGACTTGTCATCGGCTCCGTGATGAGAAGAATCTGCTGAAGAAACTCGGAAAACGTGCGAACGCCAGCGCAGACAGTCTTGACTCATTAAAGTGGCACAGTGGGGCGGGTCTGGTGGTAAACGCTCCTTAATTGTCCCATAGTAGCTGGCCGGGGTGACTCACGCGATGCTGCTTGATTCATTCAGACGGATTGCCGCTTAATTCCGGTCTGGGCAATGAAAGTGGGAGGTATCTTTCAAATGCAAGCCTTTCGCAAGCTATATGCAATCGAGCTTACATCCGTAGGGGAACTCACAGAAGGACTGTTTGTCTCCCGAGAATCTAACTCAAATATTAGCTCAAAAAGGTGAGTCACTTCCAAAGCACATTCGCTGGAAATCTAAAGCATTCGTCCCCAGGTATTTATAAAGTTCCTATATCTTATCTTTATCGCTAAGCCAGCATAAAGTTTTGGTAGACCCACGAACATCAAAAGAATGTATTCATCAATGAGGGGATCCACGAAAGGTTTTACTTAAGGATTTACCAAGATAAGCAAGCATAAACGCTCGGCAATACCTAAATGTTTTCAGGGAAATAACCCAAAACGAAGAACCTGGATCAATGATGGAGCTTTAGACTCTTCCACTCTTTACCCCAAAAATCAAACTTGATATGAAAGGTTCAATGACAGCAAATCGATTAATTGAAATTGCCGCACGTTAGCAATTTCTTTACCGATATGGAAAATGAGTCATTCATTGGCGTTCCTATATACCACACAAGGTGGGTCAGTCAATTGGGCCCGGCTTATGCTACTTCCTTATATTCGATGCCTGCTCTTATCCTCGGGTCACCCAACAACTTGACGCTCACATTCAATTAACGTTTCCGAGGTGTGTCGCCGCCGGCCCCGCCGTGTCCGCCCCATCTCCTCCAGAACGTTTAGGATTGCCCCAATAAACTGTCATCAAGTTAATTGCCCCAAATGCACACATAAACATGGGTGTGTGTCCTCGTCCGACGACCAACGGATGAAATTGAATCAAAGCGCGGAAATCATCCTCCTCCGCCCATTACGATTTACATTTCTTCTCCCATACCCATTGCCATTCCAGGCACGCAAACGACAAATTGCTCGACTGTCAAATATCCATCGCCGGGCCATTATGCAAGACAAATATTGAGTGTTAAGCACACGCCCATTGGAAATGCTCGGTGGGACAATATAACCAACCGATACTGCCCAGACACCGGGTGACCGCAAAGCATAAGATTGCGCAAGTCACCAGGCCGCAAAGTGGTGTTCCCCTGGATCTGCCATCCAAAGACAGAGAAATGCTTTGGGACAGTTCCCGCGACTTTGCCTAATGATGGTCATTTGCTGAGGTTTTTCTCGATGCTATTCCCATTTTCTTTGACTCGATTTTCTTTCGTTTGTTAACTCTGCGGTTTCCGCAAGTTTCTGGGTCTCTTTGTTGGTTTTTCATTGTACTATATGCCAAGCGTTATCTTAACCGCGTTTTATTCGCCAACTAATCTATATATTCTCGGGACTATTTGACATTTTGGGCACTTTTTCGGCCATCGCAGAATATAGTAGGTATTGGTTTCCCTGATACAGTAGATGCAGGCAATGAATCACACGTTCTCGTTCTCAAATCCACACTAAAACCAGTTTGTTTTATACTAGAGGAGCCGCCTGCTTAAATGCGTATTATTTGCTTAACAATACCCAGCGGCTACTTTCCCTTTCAATTCGTTTCATTTATTTTTGTCAGTTAGTCGTTAGTCGTGGCCAAGCTTCAATTACACAAAAGTCCAAGCCGCTGGACTAACAATTAACATGTACACTTCTTCAATTGCAATTTGTGCGACCAGCTGTTGCTTTTGATGGATTTCTGGGGAAAAGCGGGAAGAGGGGTTGGGATGGTCTCACATCATTGAAATTCCAAAAACCACTCAGTACGATAATAGTATGTGACCGCTGTGCAAAATCGCTTTTAGTAACAAATTCAGGCACAACACGATCCGAAAACAAAGCGTTCGCTGGCCATGTTTTAAGAGATTTTGTTTATAAAATTGTTTTTTGTTTTGTGAATGGCCGCCCAAAGTCTCTGACGTAAAATGATTTCAAGATATAAATACGCAAACGGATTCGGAAAATGTGATTGTGCCAAAACACTATAGATCGGAGGCCAAGAGAACATTGTAAAAATATTTACATTGAGCATAAAATGAGTCACGAGAAACTGCAACGATTCATACATCGTTAGTTCCCAGCTTTATGTAACCTTCAATTTATAGATAACATGCTCAAGGGAAGCCTACTTTAGAATTAAAAAAAAAATCAATTTGAAAAACTTTGAAACCTGCAGATAATCTTCAATACGAATTATAGCCGCCCGAATTTTTGTTTTTGAAAATTTTACAAAAGTGCTACATTATTCCCAAGTAATAATAAACCTTTAAACGCGTTTTCAGCGACTGCCAAAACAAGACATACCCGTAAAGGTTTACTTTATCTTATTCAATGGGTTATATTGTTTTTTTTTAACTTTTTGAACATTTTTTCCTCTACCTTAAGCTTCGGATTACTTTTGATCTAAGCATTTTGCCGTGCATATTTTGAATTTTGTAATTGAAGCTTCTGCCGCCTCGATGTATACATACATTGCAAACATTGTATGTGCTCATGTGTTGTTTTTACTTTGGTTAATAAGTGTGTGATGATGGCGTAAGGCACATATTCTCTTACAGTGCACAACCAACACAACACCAGATAAATATTGCATTGTTGCACTTGCTGTTGCTGTTGCTGCTGCTGGTGCTGCTGCTGGTGCTGCTGCCGCGGGGCTTAGTTTATTAAAATGCGGTTTTCAGCGCTGTAGCACAATGCTTAAATAACTAACGCAAACACATCATGAGGCCGGCGACGAGGCAACAACAATATGACAGCACAGCTCAATGGAAAACAACGGTGTTGGGTTCGGCTTTTTGCATACGACGCCAGCAAAACGCACTTGAAGAAATATTATTTCTATACATTAAATCGGGAATGGCGGTGGGCAGCCCATAGCTCTTTCGGCCCATAGACCCAAGTCATGGTAAATGCTTTAGAAAATTTGCAGTCTTCCCGAAGTAAACTGCTGGTTTTAAAGTTTTTTTTTGCCGTGCACCATGATGTAAACAAAGGCAAACACTGGACTGTGAGTCACTCACTCTCAGAGGAAGCGAAAGCCCTCGGCGTGGGTCTGAATGGGACACCCAAAGACCGAGTGAGTGCTGGAGTGCTCACTGTATTTTTATGATTCAGTTCCAGGTTTCAGCCGCACAAGGAAGTGCAGCGTAAATCGGGGAAAAAGGAAAAAACGTGCCAATCAAAGCGCCGTGTGATGCAGTGCTCAAAATATGCTCGACAACGAAGCAAGTATCGTATCCAACTGACAAATGGCCGCACACAAGGCCGACAAGTGCCCCTGTGCCCCTTCAATCGTTGCAGCCGCACTGGATACACATTCCACTGCCGTAGCTGCTGCTGCTGTTGCAGTGCAGGGGATAATAGAGTGGCCTGACAATAGCCCCGGCAAACGACAGACTAGCAGACTCCACTCCTGACTGGAGCAGAGCGTGGCCTACCCCACGCCTATGACATTGAACCCAGCGTCCTCGGGGGCGGTCATGCAATTTTGCGGCATGCAATTTGCTAAATAAAAGGGTACCCCAGTACCACAGTAAAGAATTGTACCCGATATATGGTTTTTCGGACTGATACTGATACTAAGAGCTACAGGATCTTAATTTGGTCGGCATTTTGATGGGAATATGTATGGAAATCCCCCACCAGACCTAGGCCAACTTGGCATTTACATCTCTCACAGCTACTGGCAACTAAATCAACCCTTAGCAGGCGAATTTAGTTTCTGTTTGGCCGCCGAGCAATGCACTTTTTCTGGGTCACTTGGTGGGGGGTGTTGGGTGTTTTGGGGAGCACTTCTATAGCTGTTGCAGCGACGCTTTCGTCATGCGTCGCGTGCCGAGCGTTTTGCCTAATGTGATTAAGACAAAGCGACGACAAGCAGACGCAAATGGAACCAGCAAAACAAAAAATAAACCAGTAGAATGTTATAGTCGTGATTTCTCGACAACGAGATACCATGTACATCCCTTTTTAACGAAAGTTATACAATCTAAGGCAAGAAGAATAGTGTGCCTAGCTCTTACGATGTCGGAGTTATATGCAAATTACGAAGGCGGAAAAGGGCGTGGCAATAATTTGAAGTAAAATAGATCTGCGTACATGTATAACGGACCTAAAGCATAAAGAGTTACATTCCCAGCTCTTGTCATTTCGGAGAACTAAGTGTTCATGCACACGAACGGACAGACGGACATGGGCTGATTCTCCTTCTGCCAACTGCATACATACTTAATATACCACTTGTATCTTAGGGTACATGGTATAAAAATCAAAGCGACCGAGTTTGTTGCACCCTTTTAGCCGGCTTGCGCATGGAAAACCTTTAACACAGAGCGAAAATATGACTCAAAGCCGATTTAAATGCTCATGCAGAAACCATCAATCTTGTTTGCAAATGATTTGCAAGTTTTGAACGACAAATTTTGTTCAGACCACCGTAGCTTCCAGCACCCTAAGATATAGTATCTGCGGTTTGGCAAATGCAATTGAATCTACATATGTACATTCGTAAGGCCAACAGCGCCAGCCCGGCGATAAGATAGCGAGACGTAGGAAAGGGCAATGGTTTGTAGGCAATTTTGAGCAATTCTGACCAATTTCCAAGCACCCCCCTCGATTATCGCACCGATAATAATGACAAGTTGCACTTGCAGCGGGCAGCAAAGTGGGTCGCACTGCCAAAGAAACTCACCTTGAAGCGGGTTTTCGGTTTTCGGTTTTCGGATGTCGGATGTCGGTTTTCAGCCAAATCGAGAGCCTCACAGCGTTATTCGAGTCTTGGCGTTCCCAATTAATGTTTCAGATGTTTCTGCTGTTCGATGGCTTGGCAGTGGCTCTTGCGTCGATGGTTTCGGATGAATGTTTGCTGGAAGACAAACCGGCGGAGATGCAGACGAGGGGTGGGGTAACACACGACACAGCCGATTTTGTGTTTTGGAATTTCTAATTCGCGCGTTCTGGGTTTCTGTTTATCGGTTTCGGGGGTGAGGGATGAGGGGTGAGGGCGCCGCGGTGCGCTCTCCTTGGGTAGGTAGGCAGGTGTGTGGTGTTCGGTGTTCGGTGGAAACGTGTAAAAAGTCTGCTTAAACTGCGAAAGTGCCTAAACTTCGTAGAACGAGTAAGAAATTTGACTAATTTTCATTTTCACTCAAGCACACGCTCACTGCTCACTGCTCTCTCGCTCGATCTCTGTCGCACACACAGCCTTTGGATCGAAAATATGTATGTTGCCTCTGCGGGGCCGCGAGCCTTGCACTTGAACTCGAGATTGGGTCTAACATCGATTAAGGGCCCTGGCGTCGCAGCATCGTTTGTCTGCACAGTTCGTTTGGGGCTTTTCCTCGCTTTCGTGTGAGAAAACAAAAAATTTATTGTGCTGCTGGCTGCTAGAGATGGCCCGCTGACTACTAGTCGTGGTGAATGGCGCTATTTATCGTTATCGAACGAGGCACTCTACCATTGAGACTTTCGGACCTGCCTAAATATACAAATATACATTAAACCTTCTTAAGAAATACATTGTAAGGAGTATAATTTTTAAATACCTATTCGAAAAATTATAACAATCTTTCTTGGCATTTGACTGCAAACAAATTAGCAAAAAATATAATCAATCCCTGTTAATAAACACTGTCAGCAGAGCAACTGTNATTTTTAAATACCTCTTCAAAAATTTTTAGCAATCTTTCTTGGCATTTGCCTGCAAACAAATTAGCAAAAAATATAATCAATCCCTGTTAATAAACACTGTCAGCAGAGCAACTGTGAGAGCACTTAAGTGATTGTGGAAAATAAATTATCAATTATTTATTACATACGTATTTGCATTTCACAAACTAAGTTTTGTTTAAAAACTAATGTAACTGTCAGATATAAGCTAAAAATGTGTGCCTGTAACTGGTTCGGGGAATTTGTTTCGCAACGAGCTGGTCACACCCGGCAGACTCAAAAAGTGAAGCGGCGGTGAAGTTAGGCAGTTAATAAACAAAATCAAAATGTCGCTTATGGAACAACAACTGAGAATGGTCAACAAACAGCTGGTGGCCTCGGTGCAGAAGCTTCGCATTTTACTGGCAGAGTCCATTAAGCGGGAGGAGTTGCTCTACCGCCAAATGGTCGATAACAGGATGGCGCTCGTCCTCGAGCACGACTGCAGTCGTTTGAAACTTATCCTTCAGATGCGAGATTTCGTTATGCGCAAGGGTCTGGATTTGGCGGAGCTGAACTCGGAGCTGGAGCTCGAGATGCCGCCAATCCCTTCAGACCAGCAGCAGCAGCAGCAGCAAGAGCGGCGCAGCCTGCGAGACATGGCCAAGGAAAACCGTCGATCCTGCGAGCGGAGGGCCACCATATTCTTTTCCCCCAGCACAGGCCGTACCAGCAGTGCCAACGTCGCCACCCCGGTAAGAAATTCCACTTTCCACAATATCCATCATAACTAAAACATGATATTTTTGCAGTCTGATGCTGACGCGCAGCCTGCCAATCAGAAATATATTTGCATNCAGCAGCAGCAGCAGCAGCAAGAGCGGCGCAGCCTGCGAGACATGGCCAAGGAAAACCGTCGATCCTGCGAGCGGAGGGCCACCATATTTTTTTCCCCCAGCACAGGCCGTACCAGCAGTGCCAACGTCGCCACCCCGGTAAGAAATTCCACTTTCCACAATATCCATCATAACTAAAACATGATATTTTTGCAGTCTGATGCTGACGCGCAGCCTGCCAATCAGAAATATATTTGCATTGAGGAGGAGGAAGAGGAGGAGTCGCAGGACTGTAGTTACTTGTCACCTTTGACTCCGAATCGTCAAACAGCAGCCGCTGGCCAAGACGTAGACGCTCGAACTCCAAACAATTGCCGCGATGACTCGGCGGTGCAGAGATCTTTTTCCTTGCGAAACCTTAAAGCCTCCAGCACTCCATGCTCCAGGGCGGCCCTCAAGAGTCTGGAAAATCGAATGGGCAACTCGTTGGTGGTCCCCGGTAAGCACCAGAACAACCAGAGCACTCCGATCTTCAGGATCACCAGCCCAAATGAGTGTGAAAGGACCGTGCAGCAGCAAAGGGATGCTGTCGTCCATGCCCACGACTTGAGCTTTGGGCAGCAATCGATTTCATCCCGCGCCCTTTTCGTGAGTGGCGACATCAGCGGCAAAGAGGAGACCCCGCGAAAAGAGGTCTCAAAGACCCGGGTGCGTTCTAAAAAAAATAAGTTAGATGACTCCAATGGGGTGTCCCAGAGCCCAGTGTCCCTAAGCTCGTGTGGGCGGCCTATGCGCCGCTGCCGGCGCAACATAACGTATGATGAAACGACAGAACCATGAACTTAGTTTCCCCCCCCCAACCCCCAAATAGCAAAATTAAACAACCTAAAGATATCCTAATAATAAGGAGCATGACTCCAATGCTAAGCCCGAGAGCCCATAAAATATGATTTGTGGGATAACTAATTTAATTAATTTACTAGTAGAATTTATGAATTTTAGGTCCTCCCAATAAAATAGCAGTAAAATAAATGATTTTAAATATATAAATTTTGTTGTAATAGGATTTAATTGGGATAAATTATGGATTCGTCTTAGATGCAAACTAGGTATATTCGGGGACAAGTGTGGAAAAAATATACAAAAGCCTCTGGATCGGGGCCAGAGTACGATTTCGTTTCAATACAGTCGCAAAAGTTAATGGTTTTACGTAGTTAAACGGTAATTGCACTTGGCGAGGAGGCCACCTCGAACTTTCTAGACCACCTCAAACTTTCCGAGACAGCAGGTGAGATGGTCTCCGTGGTTGGCATGATTGTGGTGCGCCGGCTGCTCCGTGTTCTCCTTGATCTCGCTAATGATGCCCTGGATCTTCGTGATGATCTGCTGCGAGTTGTCCTGTCCCTCGCTGGCTACCTGTTCCGCCCTACTGCTGCCCACGGTGCTGATGGCGACGGCAGCGTCTTCGGAAAGCGCCGCTACCGAAGCCTGCGGCAGCTCCACGCCCAAGCTTGCGACAAGCTTGTTGAGCGCCTCGATCTTCTCGCGCAGCTGCTCGCGCTCCGCCTGCAGCAGCCGCATCTGGGCGGCCTTCTCGTACTCCCGCTGCTTGAGCATGCGCCGCTGCGTCTGGTACAGCGCAATGTACTCGCCAATCGTCTCGGTCTCGCTCTGCAGCTGCAACACCAGGTGCTCCAGGCTGTGCTTCTCCTCGGTGAGGTCGGCCACCTTGCTGATCAGGGTGGTGAAGCGCGACTGCAGTCGCTCCACGGCCTCGGCCGTGGGCAAGGTGCCACCGGGATGCGCATGGTTTTGGACATAATCGTGGCTATGATCGTGCGCGCCTTGATGTCCGCAGCTGTGTTCATCTGCATGATCATGCGGATGCTCGTGGTGCGGGTGATCATGGTTGTGATTATGCGAATGATCGTGGGAATGGTCGTGAGAGTGGCCGGCATGATCGCCATGATCATGGTTATGATCATGATGCTCGTGATTAGCGGCTCCTTCAGTGACAACTGCTGCTACACCTCCGTCCTCTCCGGCTTTTCCTTCATTGTTGTGATAAGCCTTGACCTGAAACCAGGATGGTAGAGGGTCAAAAAGTGTTCTTAAAATGTCTAAACAAAGCATTTAAACTCCACCTCGTAGTGTTGCAGGCGATCCACTTGCTGCTGCAGCATCAGCTTCTGCCGCTGCAGCTCCACATTCTCGTGCGACAGCCGGATCATCTCCTCGTCTTTGAACTTGAAGCGCTCTTCGTTGGCCTGCAGTTTCTCCTCGATGCTGGCAAAGTTCTGGCGGACCTCGCGGTTGGCGAACTCCTCAGCATCCAGCTTGTTGACCAGCTCGGCCTTGTCGTTGGTCAACTGCACGAAGCGTTGCTGCAGCTCGTCCAGCTGCTGCTTCATTTCCACGTTCTGGCTGAGGGCGCGCGAGGCGGCCACCTTGTCCGACTCCATGGTGGCCAACAGCTTGGTCTGGTCCGGCTGTTTGGCCTGCAGCTGCTCCAGTTGCTGCTCCAGTTCGGCCAAGGCAGCCTCCTTCAGCTGCAGCTGGTCGTCCTGCGACTTGATCTTCAGCTGAAACTCGTGCCGCTCAAAGTCCAAGTCCGAGAGGCGTTCCTTCAGAGCGGCCAGTTCCTCCTTCAAGGCGATCTGCTTGCCAGGCAAGAGTGTTTGTAAATATCTAGCAAAATTGCTTCAGACCAATCTCTTACCCTTTCCTGCGTGGCGTCCTGCTGATCCTGCTGCTGCTGCTCGGGCTCTGTTTCCTGGCTGGCCTCCTTGAACTGCGCCTGCAGGCTCAAGTTCTTCTGTATGTCCCGCTCCAGGCCACTCACGTGCTCTACCAGCTGCCGCTCGCGTTCCCGCAGCGCGTTGAGCTCCTCGGAGAGTTCTGCGTTGCGCTCGTTTAGCTTCGCGATCTCTCCGCTCTGGTGCTGCACATAGTTCTGGTACTGACCGGCCGCCTGCTCCTTGTCCTGCGTCAACTGGCCCACCATGGCCTGCAGATCTCTGATCTGCTGCTCGTACATGTACTGCGTCTGCACCAACGACTCCACCCTGTTGTCCACACTGACGGTCGACTCGTCGGAAAGTTGGCGCAACTTCAGCTGCGCCATCTCCAGCTCGTTCGTCCTGACCTGCAGCTGCTGGCTGACCTGGCCCAGCTCAGTCTCCAGCTCGTTCCGATGCACGTTCTGGTTAGCGATTTGTGCCTGCGACTCCTGCAACTGGCGCTGCAGCTGCTCGCTCGCCTGGCGCTGCTGCTCGGCCTGTTGCTGCTGCTCGCTGTGGTGCAGCTGGAGCTGCTCCAGCCGCTGCTGGGCCTGCGCCTTCAGCGTGTGCAGCTCCTCCAGCTCCAACTCCCGCTCGCGGCAAGTGAGACGCGCGCGCGTCAGCTCAGCGTTCAGCTGGGCCTTCTCGGCGATGATCACCTGAAAGGCCTGCAGGTTGAAGGTGTCTGCTCCATTCGACAGCTCCTGGACGACCCCGCCCCGCTCCATCTCCAGGTCCTGGCTTTGTGTGAGAAAGGAGACAGCCGGTGGCTGCTCCGGCAGCTGCAGCCCAACAGGCAGCGGCGTTTCGCCATCCGAGGGCTCCGACAGGTTGCTGGCAATGCTCACCGTCGAGGAGCGCGACTGCAGGGGCGTGTTGTTGGTGCTTGTGGTGTTAGCGGTGTTTGCAGGGTTGTTGCTACTGTTGCTACTGGTGGCCACAGGGTCATCCGTGTTCGCGGGGCTGCCGCCGTTGTTGTTGTTGCGCAGCTGGTACTCCTTCAGCTGCAAGAGACGAGGCGAAAGGGTTAAATCAATACCGGCGGGCGCAATATGTTGTCCACGTCACAAGAGGAAAACAAAAACGAGAACGCGACCGCGATGGTGTGGCACTTGCAAATGGCAAACGGCGCTCGCACCTTTTTCCGCGCTGCGGCCAGCTTCTGGGCCTTGGCATCCTGCGTGTCGTCGGGCATGGCCAGTGGTTGGGGGTGTAGAGGCTTCCAATGCCCCGGAGTCGCCCGGTACGTTGAGGGTGCCCGAAAATTCAAAGGAAAGCAGCAGTGAACTTTTGCTCTGAAACTTGATAACGTTCGACTGGGTGTGACCGTTTGGGGTCTCCCCCAAAATACCCGGTGCCAGCTACGGACCCTATGCGATGGGCAGCACTATGCCGGGCTACGATTTCCGGTTGCTGAAATCGTTACATTTAAATAAATTGTACGGTCTTTGGCAGGAAATCATTGCACAAGCTGGTCATTAGACATAAAATTACTATTTACGGTCCAAAGAAGAAGCAAAGATCATGTCTTTAGAATGCTTAAAGGGATTTTCTCTGCCTAATCGAATTGTGAATTTTATTTAGTGCGCGCGTTTTATGTAGATTAGGCATTCGAAGAACGACTGCTCTGCCAGATATTATCTTCTCGAGCTCAGTCGAGCTTGAGCCGCTATTGAAATCACATCGCCGGAAGAGTTACGAGTATGAGCCACCCCGCCCGGCTTATCGCGCTGCTGGCGCTCTGCTGGCCCTGCCTGGCACCATCGCCCACGCTGGCAGATTCCACGGCAACCCCTGCGACCCGATACAACGTCAGCTTCGCCCAACTGGACACGTGCAACAGCTACGAGATCCGGGAGGCAGGATACGCTTACCGGGACTTCTTTGTGGTGCATTCGCTGGACAACAAACAGTTGCGGGAGGGGGAGCGGCTGCACTTGAAGTTCTACGTTCTGACCTCCAAGGATGCCCACATCCTGCTCTCGGTGGCAAAACAACCGCGCTCGAATGATCGGGTTTACGAAATAGGTGAGTCCCCTGTATGTTCGCAGCGATTTTCAGCTGATTTTATTGCACTTATCCGCAGTAATTGGGGCCGGGGAAAATACGTTCTCCACCATCCGGACCACCATGGGAGCCCGGCGGGTCTCCACGAATCAAGATCACAACCTGCTCTCGGTCTATGAGCCCACGCCAATTGAAATTGTGCAGACGCAGAGTGAGTGGAACCCTAAATTGTCGCCCCACCATGGATAAACCCATTCATTTGATCACAGATGGCGACCTGCTTGTTTATATTCCCGGCTTCAAGGAGGAGCCGCTGCTGAAATTCACGGACCCCGATCCGCTGACCATCAACTACCTCAGCTTCAGCTCGTTTGGCCTGAATCGAGCCCGTTGGTTTTACGATTGCAGCTTCGATGGCTTCGGTGGGTTGAGGTGATCCTTAGTCCAACCTTGAACTAGCTAACATTTGTATGTTTCCATTTTGAAGACAAAGAATTGACCCCAGGCACCACTCAGCCATCAACGGAGCAGAAGCTTCTGGCTTACCTAAATTCCCGGGCGGAGAACGCCAGTCTTCCGGCTCATCTCGGGTCTCTGCTGTTTCACTTCCAAACCCGATCGCTGGCCTACGAGCCATTCAATGCGCTGTTCCACACCCGCATGCACTTATTGATGGTAAATGTGGCAAAATATATATCCATTTAAGGCATGCAGGTAACAAGGGGACCTATTCCAGCATTGGCAAGACGAGAGGATGAGCTGGCTGCCCGCGGACTATGGAAACTTGGAGTCCCTCCAACATCGACAGTTGGAGATCTGGATGCCGCACATGACGGTCCTAAACGGCGCCCTGCAATCCATGGGCAATGTGCTGCGCGGTGACTATGAGCTGCGTGTCTACGCGAACGGGAACATCAGTCTGTACATGAGCAACCTGCCAGTGCACACCTGGTGTGTGGACACCGCCCGAAACTGGCCCAATGAGCAGGTGACCTGTGAGATCCAGCTGGCCCTGATCAGCCAGCCGGGGGAGGGCAGCCTGAACCTTGTATACGACCGGCAGCGAAACCCTATTGCCCCCAACGAGCACGTGAACACTCCGTCCGGTTGGACCTTCCTGGACATCTCCGTGGTACAGGTCACCAATGGCTCGCAGAGCCGGTACACGCCGAGGGATACGCTGCAGACGATGGCCGGCGATGCGGTCATTGAGTTTACGCTGCAGCGGAATAGCCGCTTCTACATGACTGTCTTTTACTTACCGCTGATTGGTAATATAAACATTTCTTTTGTTGCTAACGATATCGGGTTGGTTATAGCCTTTGTTTCAGGAAAACCCTTTACTACTAGTTTTTCCATGAAATTAATCGTATATTTTTATTGGTCAACTAATGAGAGGGATTTTTTAAATCTGAAAAATTCGGGTTCCATTGGTTCTTCACAAATGTTTGTTATGAAAAATTTGTTTTTTTTTTTTAAGAACTATGCCCTAGCTAGTACCATCACGGAAATATATTCAATTTATTAGTTGACTTACCAGTTACTACAAAATCAGCTTGGGTCCTTGCTATTGAAAAACTCAAATTTACTACAATTTTACTTAACTTTTTTTTGTTAATTTGAAACGATGTGTAACATAAAAAGCCAAAAGTTGTATTTTGCAAATTAAACATTGTTTTTCCAGCCTGCCAGGTGTTCCTGATCCTGTCGTTTGTCCTGCGTTCAACTCGGAGGAGTGCCCTCATCCTGGTGTCCCTGCTGATATCTGCCTGGGCCTTGATGTACATGACGCGCCACGCCTCCCCGCACTATGTGCCCCAACTCAGTGAGTTAGCTAAACGAAAATTAATCAGCTAAGCTGCTGCATTATTTCTCCTCATTCTACTTGAAAAAAACTGGGGGATTGATAACGTTGTTTTTATTAGAATGTAACCACAATGTCGTTCTTTGTTAGATACAAATATTTCACACAGTTCCCGGAAATTTCTATTAAAAGTGGATACAATTATTGACGGATTTTTGTAACCATTTTAGTAGAATTACTGAAGTTTCTAGAAAATAATATTATTCAACACGCCCTTCCCTCAGTGTCGTCGTACAAGGTCATAATGGCTGCTACCACCTACTGCTACATACTGCACATTTGCATCGTGTGGCTTGAATTGTATCCACCCAAAATAAAGGTGTGCGGCATTTTGCTCGCCATCATTAACTCGAATGTCCTGCGCTTCGCCCTGGGTCTGCGATTGTCCGATGTACGTTTTTAACTCCTAAAACATAACGCATAATAGTAATACCACCAATAAACCGTATTTTCTTTCAGTCAAGTGACTTCTGCGACGTCCAGGAGAAACCTTGGTCCCATCTGGCCAAGATGCTGAACAACCTGAGCTGCATTGTGGTCACGATAATCATTGCCATTCAAAACGTTTCTAGTGGCTTTTGAAAAATGAGATTTTTCTTTATTTTGCACTTGACAGAGTATTACAGGGATTCTTAAATAAATAAGAAGTTTTTTTAGAGAGCAAGATAGCTTGTGTTTTGTGGAAGATGCGAAATACTTTGGGGTCAATACTAAAGGAAGACGTGCCACGGCTGTTGCGACTGCTGCCACCCCCGATTTATGGTTTACAGAGAGATATTTGGATCGATGGGGTTTTCCGGGAGCTGGATAGCCTAGTGGTATCCGTAGTAGTCATCGTGGCCGCCCAGGGTGAGGGCTGGTGCGGCATAGGACTTTACCAGAGCAGGAGCTGCATAGCTGATCGCAGGGGCGGCATATGACTTAACCACAGTGGGGGCGGCATAGCTGATGGCCGGGGCGGCATAGGACTTCACGATGGGCGTGGCAATGGGAGTGGCGTATGACTTGATGATCGGTGTGGCGTGGTTGACGACCTGTGGGCAGGAATGAGCGATTAGATAGCAACCAAATGTTGGCTCCCTAATCCCCCAGCACTCACCGAGCTGAAGTGCGAGTAACTGGTGGCCGGTGCAGCCACTGCCTTGACCACCGGAGCAGCCACCGCCACCGGAGCGGCATAGGACTTAAGCACCGTGGGTGCGGCGTAGCTGATGGCGGGAGCAGCGTGGGCATAGCTGATTGCTGGAGCCGCATAGGATTTGATGACTGGAGCCGCAGCCGCGTAGCTGATGGCGGGTGCTGCATGGGCATAGCTGATGGCCGGGGCAGAGTAGGACTTGAGCACCGTGGGAGCGGCATAGCTGATGGCCGGAGCAGCGTAGGATTTGATCACCGGAGCCGCAGCCGCGTAGGTGATGGCAGGAGCGTGTCCGTAGCTGATGGCCGGAGCCGTGTGGCCCAGACCATAGTCGAGGAGTCCGGGCGCGGCGTTCGCCACAGCCAGCAGAGTGGTGAGGACCTAAGGAGATTGCCAGGCAAGTTGAATCATTGATTACTAAACCCTTATCTGCTGCTGCTTATTTGATCCTGATTCAGCAAGATCCTGCCAGATCCTTCCGCTTCCTGGCACTCACCAGAAGTTTCATGCTGAACTATGAATCGTTTGGCGTCGAGGGAGAACTGCAACTGTAAGTGGATTGCGTGCATTGCGTTACTTTTATAGTGCTCGCCGCAAGACCACGCACTCAATGGACTCAATGGACAAGCGGACCGTCGGACCGGCGGACCGGCGGACAGATGGACATTGGACAGATGGCTTGACTAGATTTCGATCTGAGCGTCAGACAAACAGTCAACAAAGCGGGCCAACCAGCCAGCCAGTCGGCCAGTCGGCCAGGCAGCCAGCACCAATTTGTGAAGTATCTCGACTGCAGTGAAACTGCAATTCTCGTCGCTTTGCGCTTGGAGAGCACCAAATCGGATGACGCAACAAGCCGGAGCGCTGGCGTTGGAGATGGAGATGGAGCTCAAATCCGAGAGCTGGGAGCTGGATGTTTGGGAATCGAAGGCAGACCACTTGCCGACCAAGAAGGCGCAGGAAAGGCGCGCTCTGCTCTGGCTCTGTGTTTCCATTTTTCACCTCGCCTAATGCTTTAAATTGGAAAGCTCGCACAAATTGTTTTCGTTGATTAGCCAGCCGGCCAATTTTGGGCCGGCCACGCCTTGCCCCAAACTTAACTAACTAAACACTTAATTAGCCATCGCAAATTGTTCTAGCAAAATAATTCTCGGTGTTGCTGGGAAATTCTCCTCAAATTGCATAATGAACGGAATCTTGCCAAATCGGCAAACGCCAAGCAATCCCTGTCTCCATACATTTTGTTTTGTTTTTGTATCTTTATCGTGCCACAAATGCCGCTGCGTGCCACATTTGACCATATTTGATGGGGCGACTTCAGTTGCCACAATATTGCAATCGCAGCCACGCCGTCTCGTCTCGAGGACACACTTGCAAGTGGAAGTAGGGACTATTTAGGGGGCAGGGGAGCCCAGGAAAATCACTAAAAGCTTTGGCCACAGCCCCTCGTATCACAATCCAGCTCGAGCTCGATCTTTCGATTTGCGATTTTGATTTCAATTCAAATGGATATAGTGCCGCCCCTCTCGCCAGTCTGCCTTTCCGGCTGCAGGCCCCAAGTCGATTGGGCATCTGGCAGTTCGTGGGATTTTTATGGCAGCCGTGATTAACCCCATGGGGTGGCCGAGGATCGGAACGATGACGGGCAGCCTTGGCCAGATAGAGATCCAGAAATTGGTGAGAAAACGGTATGATGACAGGAAGCCTTGACCATTTCGAAATTTTTGTGAAAACGGAAAGAGGGTGAGGATGATAGGGCATGCTAAAAGGTTTCAAGTGTTTTCCCTGGGACAAAAGTATAATAAATGTTCGTCTTTTTAGTCACTGGTCTATATGCATTTTACATTAAATAATTGCCAATTTTTTTGGCAAAATTTTAAATTAAGATCGGTTACCGACTTTAAATCAAAGAAGGTGTTAAGCCCAACAAATTTTTGAAGCAACTTGCAAAACTTCAGCACTGAAGCCTCCTCTCGAGTGGCCACAAAAGCAACACCAACTGCAACACCAACTGCAACACCAGCATCCCAACAGCAACATCTCGAAAATACTTAGCAGACAAAGCCAAGAGACAGAGTGACTATTTTGACCGCAGTTCGTGCATAAATCATGCCATTGGAATGTGATTTATGTGAAATCTATTAGCAAATATTAAGTCAATAGCAGCAATTGTTGCCAGTGCTCGCCGGTGACTGCCAAACAAGTGTTCCATGTCTATGTCCGATGCGATGCGGACAGATCGGTGTAAGGCGGCGGCGTGTCGCTTTATAAATTAAACATTTTCCAGCCACTGCCCCACATTTTGGTGGGGCACCTGGTGGACACCAATTTTCCAGTAGCAATTTTCGTCGATTGACAAGAACTTTTGTGCTGGCACTTAATATACGCCATATAAGCTGAATGAACCTAATAGATATTAAGTCAATTCCCATAACTACTTAAGCCTGCAGCTACAATTTACCACTCTTTTGATTTTACCGGATTCAATTCGTGAACTAAACCTTTACAACGCATCTTAAGTTGACAGTTTTTGAGTGAGATACAAGTATTTGTAAAGCTGATAACACTTTTGGGAGCTTCTCCTGCAGCCTTCCTCTCTTTTTGGCCACCTCGAATGCCCAAATTGCCTTACACAAAGCCCCGTTTTCAGAGGCTCCGAACCAAGCGATCCGCATCCCCAACTTTATTTAGCTTCCATCGGGCCAAGTCTTTTTAGCCGCTTTTGGCCATCGGGCGGCGTGCGCTCCAAAATGGGTGCAAAATGCCGCGTTTTTTGGATGACAGGCCTAATTAGCCGCTGACCATTGGCCGGAGAATGAGCTGATTGCCCAACACTCGCTTGCGTAGAATTCTTCTGGCATAGTGAGCAATGTTGCACGCAACGTATGCCTTCCGATTCAATTAATTAACGCCGATGGCTGCTTGCAGTGCTTGCCCCTTACCGCATTTGACTTGCAAATATTTTTTGGCCACACGAGCGGCCAAAAGCGTTGCAAAATGGAAAAACGCTGCTTAATTAAATCAGAGACAAGCGGCTAAGTAAACAACAACAAAATGAAAACCGCGTGGCATTTATGACGCTTTGCCTGAATTAATGAATGAATCGGCTCAGCGCGAGTGGACATGGATACGAGCGTATGCTTGGATGTATGCGGATTTGGGTATTGATGTGACCGAGAGCTGGTAGCTTACATGGCCACTTTGCATTTGGCAATCCCACTCCGACACTCCGCGATTTTGTCGCCTGTTGGTGCTTTCCTATTGACAGGATTCCTTCCACCACTGCAACTGGCAAACGGAGTGGCTTGCGGTTGTTTATGGCTGATGACTACATCGCCGTGGCCACTTGCGAAACGATTATTGCCTTGGTAATGGCCACTCTCGGAGTGCTTGGCTGGATTGCAGATTGATGAAAAATATGTTTCCGAAATAGCAATTTCGATATTGTTGATGGGTTCTTATATAAGTTTTGGCGTTGATTAATGAGTTATCATCGGGTTGGGTAAGCAATTTTCATCCAAAATTTGTCGCTTTTGCTGGTGGTAGTTGTTGATGTTTTTAATTTCGAATATAAACTGGTTTTCACTAAAGCTTGCCTTGGTAGCTTTTCCAGTTGGAGCTTGAGCCCAGTGTTGCCGATCTATGTTAAACGTATGATAACTTCACTTCAGTTTAGTAGTTAAGTTCTCATCGCACAAATTTCTATTATTGATTTAAACTTTTGAAGTTATCTTTATTTATGATGATTATCACATTTTATATGTACAGTTTAAAGCTATAGAATTTTATGGCTTAGGGATAAAACCCAGCTAAATTTGGCATCATTACGTCTGATCGTCACTCTTGTTCACCTTGCCACCAGACAGAAGGTCTTGGATCTCGAGTATCGTCTTGCCCTTGGTCTCCGGCACGAAGAACAAGGAGTACAGGAAGGAGAGCACAGCGATCACAGTGAAGATCCAGAAGGTGGGACCCGGGCCTATGCCGCTCTTGAGGATCGGAAAGAGAAGCGTGACCAGGAATGCGGACAGCCAGTTGCTGGTACCGGAGATCGAGCCAGCCACACTCTTAACGTCCTCCGAGAAGAGCTCGGCCATGACCAGCCAGGGCACCGGACCGAAGCCGATCGAGAAGAAGACGATGAAGACACAGATGCTGCAGATGGGCAGCCAGCCAAAGTCGTCCATGGAGCCGGGCTTGCTTTCGTCCATCTGGAAGTACAGGCCCATCAGGGCGGTGGATATGGCCATCAAGAGGCCGGAGATAATGAGCAGGATGCGGCGTCCGGTCTTGTCGATGATCATCACGGCCACAAAAGTGCTGGTCACTTGGACGACGGCAATAATAATAGAAGCGTCCGTGCCACTCAAAGACGAGCCCACATCCGCAAAGATTGAGGAGGAGTAGAAGAGGATGGCGTTGATTCCGGTCCATTGCTGGAACACCTGCAGCAGCACCGAGATGCCGAGACCCTTTAGGACGATGGGACGACGCAGGGCGGCGATGATGTTTACCTGAAATCAAATCGAACAATTGCGTAAGCGAAACGAAAGGCAAACAAAATAATAGTTGTTACATAAACTAATAACACAAATGTATAACATGTGAATTATAGATTAGGTCAAGCTCACGCCCCTCTATTTATATTTTGCAACTGCAAAACAAATATGTTATATATACTATATTTCAACTAATAACGGAGATTTTACAAGTTCACTAAATACTCGTAGTTGCCTGGAGAGTTATGAGACACAGTTTTCAATAAACTCGAGTACCACTTCTCTGATTAAGTTGGGGCGAAAAACAACTTAAATGATTGCACTTTCGATAGGTTGTTGATTAGCTATTATGGGGCCCTCAATAGATATTTGCTTACAAAATTCGAAAAACAAATGTAACTGATAAACGCTTTGATTAAATTTATTTCTCGTAAGGCCTTATCGGACTGAAATTAATATTTACTGACACCTAAAGTGATGGGTGTAAATTTCACCACGCGATCGCTAAACTGATATTTCCTGTTCGACAGATAATTTCTTGGTCTTGGAAATTCTTCAGACAAGAGCATCATGATTTCCCTTCAGTGGATAAAAAAATCCGTAATATTTCGTTGATAAATAAGATACCAAGTTTTCCAGCTAACAAAAAATAGTGAAGTAAGCGCCGAAGGCCGCCACGAGCCCTTTACTCACCTTCTCCTGACCGTTCTGTCGCTGGGACTCCTCGAAGATTTCCTTCAGCTCATCTTCGATATCCGCATCGGCGCCCCGGAGCCACTGCAGCGACTTGGCGGCATCGTCGTTGCGTCCCTTGAGGGCCAAGTAAACTGGGGACTCTGGCATGAAGAAGTGCACCACAAAAAAGATGATCGGTAGGATGGCGCACAGGATGTTGATGTAGAGCAGATCTAGGAATCCGCCCACCAGATATCCGTATAGCACGCCGGACACGATCAGAAGCTGGAAAAAGGCGCCAATGGTGCCTCTCAGTGCCGTCGTCGAGATCTCAGTGCAATACATGGGTGCCGTCACGCAAAAGGCACCGCCGCACATGCCTAGGATGAAGCGACCGAAGTACAGCATGATAACATTGTCGGCAAAGATCATCAGCATCCAGCCCACCATGTACGGCGGGATGAGGGCCAACATTGTGGGTCTGCGCCCGATCCAGTCAATGGCGAACCCGATGGGGATGCAGATCACGGTGGCGCCCAGAGTCAGGAGTGAGGATACCCAGCCGAACTGACTGGAGGAGATTGTAAAGCCGTAGTCCATGTCGTCGGTTATCTTATCCTCCACGGGCGAGGACCAGCCAATGGAGGCACCCATACAAAGGGCTCCAAAGCTGGCCGACAACCCCGCAATGTACTGCGGCAGTGAAGATCCCTTGGACATTTTAGTGATTTAGATGCTTTGGATGTCAGGGTGCAATGGGTGTATTCTCCCCGATAGCTGGAACTGAACTGATTTCGGCCCTAGACCGTTATTCCGCTGGAAAAATCGCTTTCCATGCGATAACTGATGCGTCGACGCCGACGTCCCGCTAACACTCACGTCGAAGTCAAGCACTGCAAGTCATAGTCGTAAATCAGTAGTAGCCCTGTAGTACTATATAAACAGCAAGTAGTATTAGGTAGTTTCCTCTCGGGTGAGATATGGCGCCCAAAATCAGTTGAAAGCCAAAACAGCTAATTAACCGGCTGCCGATATGCTTGTCTGTGTCGGTGTCGGTGTCGGTGCAATCAGGTGCTCCTATAACACAATTCTATAACATAGCCCCTATCCCCTCGATTAATGCCCTGCCAGGGGGAGCATCCCCGCTAAGCCTTTTACATGGGAACCCCCACATACCTTCCCTTTGGGCGACCCATTTAATGATAGTGGGCACATTAACCATTTGCGAGAGTCTCTATTGTTGACAAAATGTCGAGTTCCCAATTGAGAGTATCTGAACTATTGCGAAAATTACATATATTTTACAGATTTAATTAGGTCTGGCTGGGAAGCAATTTTTTTGGTACGACTCTTCCTGAAATAACAATCGCAATTAGCAGCTCCACTCGCTAATCGCATTCCAGACCACATTTGCCCAGAGAGACGATGAGATTTTTCAGAGTTTGTTCGAGAGTTGATGCTAAGAAAGTTTTAGTGGTAGATACGCAAATTTCAAATACATTTGTATACCACAGATGTAACATAAAGTTGGCAACAAGTTCAAAACAAGTATGTTTTTGCATACTAGGTTTAGCTTTGGTCTTGCCACGGCCTAAGGTGAGTAACTCCTTTTCTTTTTGTTTTAACTACAGCATATCAGGAAAAAGTTATTTAGAAAGCGTCAAATATGTGAATCCCAACATTTGAAAGGGTAGCCTAGCATCGGTTAGATCGGCCAAACATTTCCGGTATTTTTTTTTATATACGGCGACACAATTGGTTCGGCTCGAAGCTGCCGTGTGAAAAGTAGATAATGGCAGAGACTCTACGAAAATAATTGAATGAGCGTAAATCGCCTGGAGTGCATCTAATCTCGTCCGCCTCCAACATCGACATCACCGTCAGAGCAATCACGCCCGCCCCTCATGCTGATCTGAGGCACAGCCCCGCCCCGGGATGGTGACAAAATCTAAAACCCCCTCGGCATTCCAATACAATACACTTGAGGCCCTCCTGCATGGCGGTCACCTGGCGGTCAAGCGGCAATCGCGGCTATCACCTCCAAATAACACTGCTCATTGATGTTCTCCAAATGCGTTGAGGACTCTGCTCCGATGGCCGATTTCTCGGATTTGGGGAGTGAAGTGTGGCAGCGGGCTCGGCCCAGATAAGCGCAGCTATGTGATAATGTGATAATATTGTGACTCGACTGAATAACCCATTTTGAAGTAGTCCCGTGGTCTCCTTGCGGTCCGAACATCAATGTTACATGACCGCTTATCATTGTCCCCTGGCTTTCTGGGCAAATACAAAGGCCTGGCCATGGAGTGCTTGTCCGAGCGATAATACGGCTCTCGGGAGTGCGGAGTGCATGGCATTGCCGAATGCATTTCGAGTATCCATCGATCCGGGCTATTTCCCGATGATTAACCCGCGATTGTCCCCATAAACACTTATCGAACTCTCTCGCTTGGAGTGCTGTTATTCGTTTTTGGGTAATACACAAGTATTTATTACGTCGCATCGCAAATGCCATACAAAAGGGTATTACTCATCCGGACGGATGCATCCCTTGTTATTATTTATTATTTTTTTTTTTTTTGGTTATATAACTAACAAATTAGGAGGTGGTACTGGGGGGTCGGTTGCCTCTACTTCCTGCGCTCCGCCTCCTCCATGGCGCGCATCATCTTGGCGTCGTGCTGGGCATGGTGTTCCCGGATGGCGCGCTGCAGCTCCTCGTGGTGGCTCTGGCTATCGGGCGGGTACAGCTCCCGCTTCTTTTTGGTCACCCACTCCTCAAAGTATTCCGGCTGATTGAAGATGTGGAAGAGCGCCACCGGAAAGGCCATGTACATGCCCATCTTGGCCACCTCCAGGACCCAGGTACCCATCGTGCGTTTGCCGGGATAGCTTTTGGACGCGTAAAAAATCTAAATTATACGTTGATTTTCGGGAGCAATTTGTTTTACAAAAATTGTCAACAAACATCAGCTGTTTGCTACAGCAGCCCCAGTGTTGAAAAATGACAGTTTCAGTGTTGATAGCGCGCACAATTTTCAAAATATCCATTTCAAAGGCTTCAATTTCATTATATATAATTATATATGTATTTTCTGCGATATTTCCATGCATATAGATGTAAAGTAAATCTTAATCTAATCTTTTTTTTTGGAACGCCAAGCTAAAATCCAGAGTACCGAACCGAAATGGTTATCTTTTTTTACGGAAGCAATCTTTTAAAAACATTTTGATAATTGATGATTGAGGGCGGGGATTTTTTTTAAAACCGTACAACGGTTTTAACGTTAGAGTCTGCGAAATCTCCACGCAAGAGAGATTTCTGTGCGAGATTTAAAGCTAAAGGGCCGTCTCGCCCGGATACTCCTCGGAAGAAGTAATCAGCAGTTTTTTGGTGCGGGAATGCTCCTCCTGGTGGCCACCGGTCTCCAGATTCTCCTTGTCGTCCCCGCCGGCAGCATCCGCAGTCAAAGCGGACTTGAGGGCGGATCTCTTGCGGCCGTTGCTGCTGGAAAGTGGAGACGGGGGCACGGACATGGCCATGGCGGCGGAGGGCTCGTTTCCGTCCAGACAGTAAAGCAGGCTGGGACTCAGGTCGGACTCGTCCAGGTCGTCGATGTCCTGCGTGGTGCTGGCCCCGCCGAAGTCATCGGAGCGACTGGCGAAGCTCAGATCCGCCGGACTGGCTGTCAGCACGCTGCGTGTGAGCAAGTACTCCCTGGTTATTGGACAGCAAGGTTATCAGTCGGATCAGCCATTCATCCGAATAATGATCACTCACTTGAAGTCACTGGACAGGGCGTTCGAGGGCTTGGAATCCTCGTTGCTGATGCTGCTCCTGCTCGTTGTCCGCTGCCTGGAGTTCAAGAGGCCGAAGCTCTCGTGCTGCTGCTGCCTCAGGATCTCCGCATAGCCGCCCAGGGAGGTGGCATCTTCGCTGTGCAGCGACGGGGGTTCCAACTGCTGCTTGGTGGGTGTGCCGCCAATGGAATCCGTCTCCTCCTGCTCGCACAGGCTTAGATTCAGCTGCTTCTCGCCGTTGGCAGCCAGAGCATTGAGCAGCATTACCGGTTTCCTTGAACGCGGTGTCATAATGGATTCCTAAAGAGCAGACATGGGAATTAGATAGGTAAATCGTGTTGGGAACTCCACTCAACGTACCTGCATCGCCTTGGGCATGCGCTGGGTGGACTTGGTGATGGGCGACATGGAGCGACGGCCCATGTGCAGGGCCGGTGTGCTGGTTATGAGATCCATATTGCGGTACACACTGCTCTGCAGGATCTGCTGGTAGCCCAGGCTCATGGCAGGCAGCTCGTTGGAGCTGCCATTGTTCTCCGACAGAGTATCGTCATCATGCTCCTCATCCGCCTCCTCAACATCCTCCACATCGCTGTCGTCCACGTCCTCCAGCAGCGGTGCCTGGTGCTTGGTCTCAGCATCGCCGCTGGGGCGTCGCCGCAAAGTGGCCGAAACACTGCGCACCAGCCGCTTGGTCGTCTCCGGCGTGCTGAACGGGAACCGCAGGTTGCCCATGCTGACACCCTTCATCAGCTTGCGGGTGATGGACCGTCCCACATGGTGGCTGCTGGCCGGCATGGCACTGGTGCCCTCTACAATCGGCGTGAGAGCGCCATCGCTGCCAACGTTGTCCCCATCCTCATCGTCGTGCTCTCCTGGTGCGTGCACCTGCGGCAGGAGGCTCGAGAGATTAGGTTCCGACTTGTAGCGGGACGACTGCTGCACCGGAGTGACGGGATTCGAGTACTCCTCCACCGACAGCAGGCGGTGCTCGTCCCACACCACGCTCTTCTTGTCGATCAGCTGCCTGGCAGCCGCTGACATGATCTTCAGAGGAGTCGCACAGCAGTCGGCGTCGATTTCGTCCGCTTCCTGGCCCAAAACACCAGCTCCTCCTGTGGCGCCGCCCTCCTGCGACTGTTGGCGACTGACCGGCGCAGAAATGCTGCCGTCCGAGGAGGCGGAGCACGAGGAGGAGGATGAGGTGGACTCGATCTTCAGCGAGGCGGATGAAATGGTCTTTTTCAGCGGATGATGCAGCGGGTTAGTGGCGAGGGTGACGCTGGTGATCGTGGTGGTCGTGGCAATGGCAGAGGCTGTGGGAACGGGAGTGGGTGGCGTGGGACTCTGGAAGAGCACCCGCAGCTTGGGCTGCTTCGCATGCGACAGGTTGGGCGTCTTGCAAGAAGCAATGGCAAACATGCGGTTAGTCAAAGAACACAGAAATGACGGCAAACAGTTCTACTAACCTCGGCTCCTCCGCCGCCCAAATGGTAGCTGGGCGGCACCCGTTTCGGGGTGCGGGACATTAGGCTCTTGTGGAAGATGTGCTTCTTGATGGAGTCACCCAATGATTTGGCGCTGCGCGTGGCCTCGTTGTTCTTCAGGCGATTCATAACCACCAACTGCAGGGGAGTGCCCTGCCCGTTCTGCTTGTTAAACTGCTTGATCAGGCGGCGTTTCTTCGATGACTCCGGCATGCTCTGAATGTGGGCGTACAGCTGCGCCAGCTCGGTGTCCGTGTTGTTCGTATTCGTGGCCGCCGCCGTGGCCGCACGGTCTACGAAAGTGTACACCGTGTTGACCGTCGAGACGTCCGAGATGGACTCGTCGAGCGTTTGTTCGGGCGACATGGTTTTCTTGCGTTTGCGCTCGAGAAAGTACGCCCGGATGTCGGTGGCCAGCTTGGCGGGCACCTCGAATATGTCCATGCCGCGCACAATCATGTAGCCCACAATGCTGGCCATCTTCTTGGCCTGGTAGTGCAGCACCTCCGGCGGCAGCTGGCGCGGACAAATCAGGTGCGGCGTGAACAGGGTGGCCAGGTTCTCGGCGCTCATCTTGTTGCTCTTCTCGCGCTGTGCCACCGCGTGCAGCATCTCGATGATGTGCTGCAGCAGCTCGCGATGCTCCTCCGGCAGCAGCAGCAGCAGCAGCTGCACCGAGCTAAGCAGATGCTGCTGGCGCTCCTCCGAAGCGGCCGCCTGTCCGCTCAGGCCCTGGCACAGCGGAGCGATCTGCTGGTGGGCCGGGTAGTGGGCGTCGGTGAGCAGCGGCTCCGGCAGCTCGGCCAGGAAACTCTTGAAAACGGTGGCGCAATCGTGGGCCGAAAAGCCGGCCATTTCCAGGTCCAAAGGCTTGTCGTGCTGGATGTGCAGGCGCAGCTCGTTCTGGCGGGAAACGGCCCCCGTTTTGCGGAACAGGCCCTCCTGCGTGAGATCTTTGGGAAATTGAAGGTGAGAAAAGTTCCAGCTCCGTTTGTGTTTACATTTCTTACTCTTTTCCAGCATGAGGAACTCCTTGAGCTCCTGCAGATGCATCAGGAAGCCCGGGTCGATCTGCTGCTGCAGCGTTTCCGTAGGGCTGTTGCCCAGGGATTTTCCCGCCGACCCGGAGGCGGCGGAGGTGCAAACGCCTGCGGCTCCTGCACTGCCCAGGCGATGCTTCTTGGACAGGCGATTCCACTTCTTCAGCTTGCCCTTGTCCTCGTACACGATCTCGTGGCAGGGCAGGTCGAACCTAAGCGGGAGCGATCGGTAAATGCAATGTTGTGTGTGCAAACGTTGCCAGGCCACTTACTCGTCCGTGTTCAGTTCCAGCTCGAAGGACAGGTGCATGCGCACCAGCGACTTGAATTTCTCGTAATTGCAGCGACGCATGCGCGCCGCCAGTTCGCGGTCCCTCAGATCGCTCATGTTCACGTGCTCCGCCTCCGGGTTCATAATTTTGCAGGCGAACGGAAAAAACAACAACTACTCGGGAGGCAGGAAGTACGAACAGGAACAACAGCCACAACAAAAACAACAATGGGGAAACCGAAAAGGATATCTTTTTCGGCAGTCTCCGTCTCCAGTCAAAATTACGAACGGAATCGGTAACTCAGTAGTTTGCGATCGTCGTCGAACGTTTGACGCCCGGGCACATTTTTAAACATTTGAATACATTTATGGCAAAGTTTAACTGCTGAAAATTAAACGAGACGCCACCAGACCAGTGTGACCGCGGCAGCAGCGCCGATTTATACTCATTCCGGGATCATCACTAAATTGATCTGGTAGCACGCGGGCAATATAGGTATTTTAGGGATTTATGAAAATTTGAAGACAGCTAGAGAAAGAATTGGACTCGAGTTTTCCTCCCGGAAACACCTGTAGAAGGCATTTCCCATTTTCGCTCGAATTTTCATACAAATAGAGTTGCCAGACTGGCAATAGGTGATCCTCTTGGAGTTGGTATTTTTATACCAGCTGCTGAAAAAGAACAAGGGCAAATTGAATTCGTTTGAATGTTTGCAACAGGAAGATGAAAGCGTTTGCGATCCCATAAATTATAATTATATACCTTATCAACATCAACTGAGTCTATCTAGCAAGGTCCGTCTTGCCGAGTGCGTTTGTATTAGGTAATAGCAAAAATGGCCTTGTGATTTAATGCTCTATTAAAATACATAACGGTCTAATTAAAGCAATATAAATTAACAAAATATGTAACTATAAATATAACGAATTAATAATAATGACAATGAATAACAATGAATTCGAAGACTACAACTTTAGGTGATGTGGTACAAAAATTGGTTTACTTATTTTATTTACATAGTATAAGCTTATTTAAAATGTTATTGATTTAAAATAGATATTAATATTTAAAAAGTTTTACTGATAAACAGAGAATAATTTGTGGCGCCCACCATTTCAATGCTATAATACCAGAAAATCAATATATACTCATGCTTTGAAAATCAAGGGAAACCCGGGTATTTATGCTCTCTTATAGCCAAGATTTCTTTGTATTATTTTTTTATTTCTTTATTATCTATTTACTTATAAATAAATAAATCGGCATAAAAACATTCCAAGAACCTCTTAGGTTGCTTGTAAAAAGGGCCCCATTATCTGCGGTATTTTTCTGACATGGCGACCGTTGCCAGTGCTGGAAAAAGTTCGACATCTCTTGACATTCAAGTGCTGCAAAACTGCCAACCCCTATTTGATTTTCGAATTTGTTTTCTTCTGAAATGTCGTATAAAATAAAGACCACGCCAAAGAAGAAGGAGCTGTCGCTGCGCCTGCGCGACCAACGCCGGGAGGAGCCCCGCCCGCAGGCGAGCCAGTTCTCGCCGGACGACGACATGGAGTCGGATCTGCCGATCCGGGGACGCCCCTCCAAGAAGCTGCTACTCCAGCAGCAGCAACGCCAGCACTACCATGTCAAGTTGCAGCCGGACATCAAGACGGTGGCCGTGGGAGCCACGGGCTCCAGCTATGAGACCGGCCCGCCCTCGGACCCCGAATCGCCGACAAGTTCCGGAGGCATGCGCCTGAAGGCTCGCAGATCGCTCTACAAGCGGGGAGGGACCATCGGAGGCTCCCAGAAGAGCCCAGGCGAGTCGTACGTGATGCGGCTGTTCGAGCGCAGCCTGGACCTGTCCCGCTACGAGGAGAACACGCCCCTTTACCCGATCTGCCGGGCCTGGATGGCCAACCAGCCGCGCAATCCCCTCGTGGCCAACTACAGCACGGAGAGCAGCGCCTCGGGGGTGAAGCGCGAGGACAACGGCGAGGAGATCCTCGAGAAGCTGCGCAGCGGCGAGATAAAGGTGCTCACCGCCCTGCCGCAGCCCCGTCCCACGGACCTGCCCATCATCCCGCCGCGTCTGGAGTTCGGGCGGGAAGAGCGGCAGCGCGAGCGGGCCCTGCAGGGGGCCGGGCGCTCCGAACTGATGGCCGCCAACATGTCGCGCTGGAAGAAGGTGCGCAGCCACTGGCTGAAGCACAGCCAGAAGTACGAGGCGGAGCGATACGAGCTGATAGACGAGATCATGGACGTCATCTGCAAGAACTGAGGGGATCGGGGAACTGGCTATTTTTGACTTGAATGCGTACAATAAACTGAAATGGGGTTAGAAAACTGATTTGGCATTTTAAACACTCAATCGTGCTGCATTTTCGTTTCAGCTGCACTCCAACTTCGAAGTGAGGTCCCAACTAGACTTCTGCATGAATGCATTCAAAACGGCAAATGAATCACCTATTCTAGAAGAGGGCATACTTTTTTTCTGCAGAGTATATTTGGGTATGAGTGAGTGGGATAGTCTTCCATAGTTGTACAGCAAAATTGTTATGGAGTAGTCAACACTGTAGTGTTTTGGTGTGCAGTTGACTTACTGTACAGTGTGTGGAATTTCACGACTGGTACATTTTATACTTCTAACTGGTACTTCTTACGCTGGGTCTCTGGCACTAAATAACGTCAAACATGCAAGCGACAATCAAAAACATGCAACAACCCATAAACTTTGTTACCAAAAAACGAGAGTGCAACTATATACTTTACTCACTCGAAGTGAATACCCTAAAAATGCTGTGCCATCATCTTCTGGCCTTTAGAATACTGTACAGTAGTATTTTAAGTACTCGTACTCATACTACTCATACTATAAATGTCATGTTACAAATGAATACATCCATGCAGAAGTCTACTCCCAATTGGCCCCCAAAGCAGTGAGAGAAAAACAAGGGCATTCCGTTTTTTGTCATTGACTTGAATAGATGTTTATTTGTATGCGTAGAAGATGCGTTTTCCCATTTCGGATAAATTATGCCTAGTTTAGAGCTTTGAGTGTGGCTGTTTGGAGTCAAATGCTTCTGGATTGTTCACGTTTCGGTTGTTTGGTGTTGTTTGCGCCTGTCCGTGTCGTCGGGTGTATATGCTGGTGTATATACTGGTGTAGTGTGTATGGTATACATACACCCACGAAGGCGCGAAGGCGCTGACGAACGTGGGCGCGGGGGCAGCCTACTCGACCTTGAGCAGCTCCACGTCGAAGGTGAGGGTGGAGTTGGGTGGGATGACGCCCGGGTGGCCGCGGCTGCCGTAGGCGTAGTCCGGGGAGCAGATAAGCTTGGCCCGCTGCCCGACGCTCAGTTGGGCGACTCCCTCGTCCCAGCCGCGGATCACCTCGCCCTTGCCGATGGTGAACTTGAAGGGCTTGTTGCGGTCGCGCGACGAGTCGAACTGCAAGCCCAAATGCAAAAGATTAGTTAGGGCGAAAGGCTCGAGGGGGAGGGGGAGGGGTAGGGGGAAGAAGGACAGAGAGGGGGAGGGGATGAACCTACCTTGGTACCATCGTCCAAGGTGCCGGTGTAGTGGACGGTGACCTTTTGCCCATTCTTGGGGAAGGTGCTACCTGCAAGTGCACAAAAAGATTACGGTTGAAAACTTCACTCTTTTTTTTTTCGGTGGAGGCAAAAAAATGGATGCGTGAGAGAGAGATGGCTATAGGGATAGGGGTAATTTTCCAACTCTTGAACCGCAAAGAAAAAAGCGAAAAAAGGCGCATTCTCAAGGTTATTTGCGCCGGTGAAATGTTATTTGTACCGCTCGCTGCGAAAAGATTTCAACCATATGCAGTACTTACCATCACCCTCAGCAATTGGAACAACTTGCACGCCCATTTTGGTTGGTTTTTCTAGTTTTTCTAGCAAAATGCCGAGCGGATACCAAGCACGTTGATTTTCAGTCTAGAGGTGGATGAGTATCGATAAGCTTGCTATCGGGCTCCAGTCCGTGACAGCGGCCGGATGTGACCGTTGCTGGGATCCGATAGTTGCCAGCCACTTACAATAATTTTCAAATTTGATATCTTATAATATAATACTTTTTATTGATTTAATGACCTATTCACACCACCTTTTTGAAGGAGACAGGATATCTTTTAATTTCCTACTGTCTATATAGTTAATGTCCCATCCGCACCCCGTTTTTGAAGGAGACTGGAAGTCCATTCAAAGTGAAACCGCCGACGCCAGCTGCCATCTGAACTTGGTAGCGTAATTTGGTCACCGGCACGCTTTCCCGTCGCGTATTCCTCAGGAAACTGCTGTCCACCGTGTATATGGCACTAACGATCGACTCCTGACAGAGCCTTTGCAGGCGTGCTTGCCAATGCCGGTAGTAACGGTACTGAGAGGTGTTGGTTCCATCCAGCCAATACAACTCACTGAGGGTGTCCAGGACAACCAGCTGCACTTCGGGATCGGTGGCCAACAGGAAGGGGGCCTGGTTGAAGGCCAGTGTGAGTTCGTCGCAGGAAAAACAGTTGTAAAAGCTCACACGGTTCACACAGTCTCTGGCGATCGCCGCCACCTGGTCATCCGGGACTGTATCTTTTGCACCCTTGGAATGTGCTCTGAGCTCGGCCGAAATCGCCTTGATTAGGGACTCCCAGTTGATCTTATGACTGAGGTTCAAGAAGAGCACTTTCCACCGCCTGCCTCCGAACTCGTAGGGCGCCAAACAATGGGCCATTAGTTGTTGGAGCACTAAGCTCTTGCCGCTGTTCGATGGACCCGAGATTTCCACAATTTCCCGATCCTCCAAGCCACATTTGCCGAAAATCGTGGAATGCAGCTGCCCGGAAACCATTTCAAAGTAGATCAGAAGCTTTTTTTGTTTAGGTGATCCTTTCATTGGAGTGCACTGCCTTTGGCATTTTGCCGCTGCCGCGCGCAGGTCACACTGCCGCCGAAACCTCCGGAAAAACCCAAACTTTTCGGCTTTTACGGCAGAAACTTTTAGTTTTTCGTCCTCGCCCAGCTCCTTGCCACCCCAAAGATGCCCGGCCGGTGCTCGGGCACAACCTGAGCAGAAGGAACCAAAGGAACCGCCGTAAAGGGAGTAAACGAGAATGCAGGACGCCCTTGTCCCGGATGCGCACCCGAATCCGGAGCCAAGCAGCAGCGAGGGCGACTGCCTTGGCGGGGAGGAGGCCGGGCTGAAGGCAGAGACCTCCGGAAGGGAGGCGGAGGCCCATGGTGCCAACTGCACCGTTTGCGGAGTGCACAAGGCGTCGGCCCTGCTCGATTTGCGCTCCAATCAGGTGATGCAGCGCCGCCTTAGCCGCGACTGGAAGATGCAGGCAAGCGGGGGCATCCTTGGACTCGTATCTTTCGTTTGCTAACCCAACTCTGTCCCCCCTCAGCCCGATGTCATACGCTCCACCCTCAAGGCCATTTGTGTGGAGTGCGTTTGCAAGCTGAACATGCACTCGGAGGTCACGCGCACCCTCATGCAGCGCATGCAGCGGCTGCAGCGCTCCACCACGGTCACCACCACCACTGTCACGCCCACCCAGCTCAGTCCGCCCATTGCCGATGCCGAGGTCTCCACCACGCTGATTGAAAGCCACGAGGAAGAGGTGGACAAACAGGAGGAGCAGGAGAAGGAGGAGCAGGAGAAGGAGGAGCAGGAGAAGGAGGAGCAGGAGAAGGAGGAGGGGGAGGAGGAGGAGGAGAAGCAAGAGGAGGAGGAGCCGGAGCCGGAGGCACAAAACCCGCAGAGCTGCCGAAGCTCAGTGTCGTCGTACAACGGATTGGAGGCCTACTCCGCCCAGCCGCCGGAATCGCCGTCGGCCACGGAATCGGGCGGCCGGAATGCCGGCACGCAGTCGGGCTGGAAGTGGCGCACGCGACTGGAGTGCCAGGAGTGCGGACGGGCCTACTTTCGCCGCGATTACTTTGCCCAGCACACGCGGCGGTGTCTCAAGCGGAGCCGCAAGCACTCAAAGGCGGTCCGGACGAAGTGCCGGGTGCTGAACGAGGCCAGCATCGATGGCGAGGATCAGCGCTTGGCCCGCACCTTCCACTGTCGACACTGCGACGAAGAGTTTGCCTCGCTGGTGATCCTGCGCCAGCACCATCGCTCCAAGCACCACCAGCGCTTTCCCTGCGACTTGTGCGAGGCCCAGTACGACACCAAGTACGAGTACGAGATGCATCACACCATCTGTAGAGCCAAGCAGGAGGTGGGTTCGCACTACTACCTCTTAGATTCTTTGGCATTTCTCTACACTCTTGCTTTACAGGCTCTAGCCAACGGGAAGGCAGGAGCAGCCGCCGAATCCGTTCGGTCGGAGAAGAAAGCACGCTCCACCCGCTCCCGCTCGCGAGCATGCTCCGAAATCTGGGACAGCTACAATGAGGAGGATGAAAAGGAAGCGATCGAGAGCGATGACGAGGAGCTCGAGAGCGAAGGAGAGCAGCTGAACGAAGGGGAGGACGACCAGGAGGAAGCCATGTACACGCGGCGCATGAACTTCACGGGCGATTGGATTGTGACCCACAGTCGAAGCAACAGCAACAGTGACCTGAACCTGCCCTCGCTCTACGACGACTACGAACCGGGGGAGACGCACATGACCACCGATAAGGAGTACGGTGAGTACCAAAAACCGTAGCCAACTAGGCGGTGTAATATGAAAAAGTTATCGCTTCGCAGACCTCTACCTGCTGGATGTTCTGAGGACGCAAGTTCGGTTGAATGCCTTTGCCTGCTTTGCGCCGGAATGCCGCTTTCAGACGGATAATCTCGTGGCCCTGATGAAGCACGACTACATGGAGCACTGGAAGATGAGCTGGTTTTACTGTCACAAGTGCGGTGATGTCTTTACGAGCAAGTAAGCAAGGGATTTATTATGGGTAAAGTGTTAGAAACTAACCCATTTTGCCATCATAGGGTCTTCCTGGACTACCATATGCACCGTCAGAACCGCGGCCTGTTTGTCTGTCACAAGTGCCGCGATGAGTTCGAGTACCAGCACCAGTTGGACCGTCATCTGCTGCTCCACAGCAAGGGCATCAACTATCACTGCAACTTCTGCCGCCTGGAGTTCCTTGGCGAAGCGAAGCTGCTGGCCCACTGCAAGCGCAGCGGGCACAATCCCAACGACGAGCCCCTGATTCGAATCGACCGCGTGCTCTCCATCTGCAACGGCCCATCCGCAAACGTGCCGCCGAAGGAGGAGGTGAGCTACGAGGAGCGAGAGCTGCACATACCGCACTTTGTGATGCCATCGCTGCGGCCGATGCATTTGCCCAACCACAAGCCCTTCCGCTTCTCCATCGGCATCGTCGAGTTCGACGAGCGCAGTCCGCCCAATTGCGTGGGATGCCACTGAGCCTTGTCCCCCCGAGGTCTTTTTTCATCCCGAACTGGCAATATTAGCGTGTAAATAGTTTAGGTAGCATCCACTGATCTTAGTTCAAGTCTGATGTCCACGGTCAGCGCGTTTGGTTGATCTTTGCCATCGAATGCTGCGTGTATTTTTCTAATAAATAAACATGTAACCTTTGCGTGAGTGTTCAAAGCGAAAAAACTATTATTTTTTGATTCTTCAGTCAGTTTTATTTTGCGGTATTTCGGGTGTCTAGGGATAATTTAAATTGCATTACAATGTTCGTACATTACTTACTAAAGTCTAGGGCTAGGATTCGCAAGTGTAGGTATATAGGTAGGTTTAAGGTGTTGTATAGACTGCAATCCACATATGTACAAAGATTTCCTCGAATATAACAATGTAACACTATATATTTAGTCGTATAAGTGTAGTTGTGTTTAAAATTAAGAGCCTATTGCATTGCCCCCAGCGCATGTGTTTTGTTTTATTTTGTTTTGTTTTGTTTTGTTTGCCTTAAAACGTAGTCGAAGTGCCTAAACGACGAGTAAACTTAGTGCTTAGAACTTAGAACTAATTAATTTGATTGAAACTTAGCACTAGTTAAGATTACGATCTCGATCTCAATCTTGATCTGGTTTTCAGTTGATTCGTAGTTTAGCTTAATGCGTTTGTGCTCTTGCTTGTGGTACGTTTGAGTCGGTGTCAGTCTTATAAATGCAACCCAGGACGATCGCTAACAGGATAACATGACAGGCTAACAAGGATATACGCTTCGTCTTCGTTCTTCTGAGGTAGTTGAGTTCATGTCGGAAAATCATACATAACCATAAGGCCGCCTATATGCGCTCGCTATATAAATAATTCTAGTGCTAATAATTTTTAAAACAAATCACTGGCATTTAACAAAGTTAGTTGTACAAGGTAAGTGCTGCTTGGTTGCTTGCTAATCATGCTAAGGAGCCTCTCTTCTGCTCTGCCGCCTCCTGCCCGGCTCGCCAGGACCTCCACGCCATCGTTCGGGATCGCTCTTCCTGATCAGTCTCATGTTAGCTATGTAGGTTTGTCGGCGGACACAGCGATCTTCGGGATCTGCGATGGAGAGCTGGAATGCCTCTTTGGGGGCGCCTACAACTAGCTGGTTTCCAAATTATGGCCTACAAGTCCCTAAGCCTATGGTTAACCTATGGGTGACCTATATACTACGGGCTGTCCTACTTGCTAACTGTTCTGATTTTTCTCTTTTTAGGCACAAAGTGATGCTGACAACAATTTATTCTAGGGTTGTGTGTGTGGGCCTGCGACTGGGATGAGGTTGCGTTCGTTTAAAGCTTCACCAACCGCCGAGTGGGGAGAATAGGGACAAAAAGTAACCAAGCTTAACAAAACAGGGGGGGCGGGCGAGAGTCGCCCCCGTCTCCGGGCCTGGCCAGCTGGCTACTCCAGGGAGTCGAGGCTGTCCGCCGCATACTGCCAGGCCATCGTGAGCGTCAATCAGTCGGCCCGGGCCTGGGACTCCTCCCCGCCGATCAGCTCGCGCTTGAGGGCCAGCGGAGAGCCTGCCGGCAGGTAGTCGGCCTCGTGCCCGTGCTCCTTGCCGTTGGTCGGGGCGGCGCTGCCGGCGTGCATGATCACTCCTGCTCCCGCTCCGGCTTCGATATCGCGATCTCGAGGTGGCGGAGAGTAAGGCGATTCAGGACGCTCCTTGCGGGCCAGCGAGAGATCCTCCACGTGCTCCTGCTCCTGATCGTCCTCATCATCCGCATCCTCGCGCTCGTCCTGGTCACGCTCGCGCTTGATCATGCGCTCCTCGTGCTTCTCCATCTCCAGGTCCATGGCCTCGCCATGGTCACGGTAGTGGCGATCCGGACTGGGACTGGGCGAGCGCATGCCGTGGTGACCGTTCGAGTGCCGGTCCGTCTCCGGCGGACTACTGGACATCCGGTTGGCGGCGGCGTGGGCTGCGGCGGCCAAGGCCATGGCGTGCAGAGCCTCGCGTCCGGCCATATCGCCGCCGCGGTTCTCAAGCGCTTGCTGCAGGAAGGCGTGATCCAGCAGCGCTGCCGCCGAGTGGGGAATGGTGGGTGGCATGCCGTGGTGAGCCGGCACGTGGTCGCCTCCGGCCTTGGACTTACGCTCAATGTGTTCGGCATGATGACCGTGACCGTGGCCGTGACCTGCATGTCCACCATAGTTGTGGGCTGCGGCGGCGGCGGCGGCTGCGGAATACGGCGAGTAGGGCGCTCCCGAGGAGGACTCTGCGCCTGGGGGACTGCGCTTGGGCGTGCGGTGGGTGCCCCGGCCAGTGGTGATGTTCAGCTTGCGCACCTTGTCGTAAAGGGTGCGACTGGGCAGACCGTACTTGCGGCTGGCCTGCAGGGCGCTCATGCCCTCACGCACCGCCTGGATGGCGCACATCATGTCGGCCCGGGTGTACTGCTTGTAGCGCTTCCACTCCGGCTTCTTGCCGCCAGAGTTGCCGCTCTCAGCGTCGAACGAGCAGTCTGTGTGCGGCGAGAGGGGCTCCTTGTCGCCGCCGTAGTCCGATCCGTTGAAACTGTGCTCGCCCATGCCCCCGGCGCCGGCGTGGTGGGGATTCTGCTGCGGCTGCTGCTGGTGGGGATGCGTGGGAGTCTTGTCGCCCTTCAGGATCTGCATCGGACTGGGCTGCGAGGAGTCGGCCGGGTTGGCCTGGGCCAGAACGTTGCGCAGAATGGGCGTGTCGCGGGTGCCGCTGAGCAGCATGCTCGAGATGGCCGAAAGCTTCTTGCGCTTGAGGGGGTTCATGTCAGCGGCGGATTCGTAGACGGAGTTCAGCATGGCGGCGGCAGCGGCGGACGGCGACAGCGGCCACTGGCCACTGCCGGCGGACTCGCCCGGAGCCGCGTGCGAAGAGGGGGCGTGGGTGGGGGTCAGGGGTGCCTCCGAGGGGGGCATCTGACCCGACGCCATCTGCCCGGCACCCGGATAGTGGCTGAAGCCCGGCTGGTAGCCAGGGAACGGGGGCGGGGGCGGCGAGCAGCTGCTCGAGATGGCGGCGCTGGGCGAGATGTGTGTGGATGTGGAGATCACGGACGAGGAGTGCTGGTGCGAGGAGCCGTTGACTGGCTTGCCACCACCCACTGTGCTGGATGTGGGCGTGGCGCTGGCCTGGTGGTGGTTGAACTTCATGAGGTTGTCGTACAAGCCCTTGACCTGCAGCTCCTTGGCGGTGCGAAGGATCTCCGGCTCTTGGCTCTTGGTCACCGTGGTCTCCCCGGTGTACATGTACTGCAGCAGGGCGGCGATCTCGAAGCCCTTCACGCCCGGCAGAATGATGCTGCAGTGGTCCTGGGGCACGTCCCGCAGGATGTGCTGGAAATACGGCGAATTGGCCGCCAGGACGACGCGATGGGCCTGGAACTGCTCGTCGTCGACGACCAGGGTGCAGTCCACATAGCTGCCCACCTCGTGGAGGGCGTGCAGGATCTGCACCAGATTGGTCTGATGGTTGTTCCACCGCAGACAGTACGTCTGCCCACCCTCGGCCGGCCCGGAACCGGGTCCGGCTCCGGCACTGCTGGCCACCGGCGCCGTGGGGCCGCCCATCTCGTCGTGCGATTCCTCACGCTCGCGCTCCTGCTTCGAGCTCACACGCTGGCGATGGTGACTGTGGTGATGGTGCGATCCTGGGTAGAACTGTTCGTTCTGCTCCTCGTCGGGAGCGGGATCGGAGCTGCTGTTGCTGTTGGTGTTGCTGCCGTGGCGATATACACCGTTCAGGCTGGTAAAGGCAGCGCTGAGCAGCGTCGGCGAGTAGGAGGAGAGGTGCTTCCTAACCTTGAGCGCCAGTTTAAGGCCTAAAGATCACCAGGTTGCCTGTTTTCGTTTGGGGAAAAGAAAAGAGCAGAAATGACGATTCGGTAATTAGTGCGAGGTTTATGATGCGATTGGGGTTTTGGCAAACTGTCAGAAGGGTGTTGTTCAAGTTTTGCATGGGTTGCTAAAATCAACAGGAATAGGGTTGGCGAAAAACAAAAAAAAAAAACAAAAAAAATCCGAATAAAAAATGAAAGCCAGAAAGTCAGGTGTACCAACACAGGTGTGCCAAAAACCAGGGAGGGTTTGGGGCTCCCATCTTCGGGCCACCATTGCAAAAGTTCTGCCACTTCCACTTCCATTTCCACTGCCGCTCTGGCTTTCTCTTTTTTGGCGGAAAATCTTGCCTGTAAAATTTATGCCCTTCGCCTTCGTTTGTGCCGCCACCACCACCCCCGAAGTTTTATGCGCCATAAAAAAGTGAAAGTCGCAAGGCAGCGGGGTGGTGGGTGGGCGAGTGGGCGGGCAGGAAAATTGAGGATAAAAAAATGAGGGAAAAAAATATGCAAACATCCCTCGAAAGATGTGTGTGCGCGTATTTTTCCGGCTGCTTTTCGCGCGTTTTGTGCCCCACGCATACATATTCAAATCTATATGTATAATTTCGTTTTTTCCGCCTGGAATCGGGAAATGGAAGTGGGAAGGAAGCAGGAAAAAATGTAACTGAAGAAAAACTTGCAATCATTTTCATTCAATCCCGCATGGCGGGGGTGTGGTAGCAGAGAAGAAGGAACGCCATATGCCCATGCCCTTGGCTTGACTTCGGTCGAATTTCAGGCCCTGGCTCCTCAAGTGGACGCCATATGCCGGGATCGTGTTGAAATGGCAACGGCTGTGTCATGTGTTGGACATCGGTGGCTCACCAGAGCCCGCTCAACCGCTTTTCCCGGCCATGTGGCTCTCGAGCTGATTGCCAATCAGTCAGCAATCAGCCAACAGGTAGGAGGCCTCCAATAATGGCATTCGAGCTGGCGAAACAACAGGAAAATGTCAAAGGGGCGAGGCCGTATAAAATATAGCCGGGATATGCTGGCACAGCCGAACAACAATCGCACAAAGGAGCCAGGAGCAAACAAACGATCGCATTATTGTCTCCCGACTCGTATCGTCTCGTCTTGTCTAGTCTGGTCCTTTTTGTTGTTTTCTGGAGTGCGGAAAATGCGCAAGCGATCGTCAATTGTTGTTGGCTGGCCCTTTGTCTGGCCCGGCAGGATAATAATGGGCAACCTGCGGCGCATCCCCCGCCACCAATTTACGCAACAGGATCGGGGCGATCAGGTAAGCGGATGCCGAATAAGAGCATTAGCCCGATCGCCCTGGTAATACCTTGCGAATCAACGCCTCGCAGACGATGCCGATTGCCATTACGATCCACATTGCGTATACGCCATGGTGTTGGGATCAGAAGAGGCGAAAAGCTCGCCGAAAAGCTTCGGCTTAGGGCCTCCATTTTGTAAAATCGCTTCGCTTAATTAAAATTATCACAAAAGAGAAGCGGGGGAAATAAAACTGGTAAACGTCATTGAAACGAATGCACTTGGTGGTAACCGGTTTGGTGTTATTGGGCTTTTGGGCCTAGGGCCACCACCAGTTTGAAAATAATATTTTTTTGACACGTACCACCAGGTTGGTAAATTGTTGAAATTGCGAAATGGTCAAGTTCATGAAAGGGCTGATACTAAATGCTAATTGATTGAATTTAAAAATCTTACCACGAAATATTGAAATTGCCGCAGGTGGGGCCTTGAGGTTGTGTCCAAAAATTATTGTTAATTTTTGACACTAGCCTTGCTTTTGTTGAAACTTTTGTTGTTCTTGGTCTGTGAGTGTTTTTGCTCTTGACTTTTCCTGCAGAAATTGCATTCACATTTCTCAAGTGAGTTGATTAAATTGTTTTGGTTGGGTTTTTTTTTGTTTTTTTTGTAATTAAACTTTGTTGCTTGTTTTTCCACGCACACACACACACACGCAAAGGAACAGCGAAAACACGGAAACAGCGCACTAAAGTTTGCCGAAAATATTTAATATTTTGCCAGCGAGTGCGTTTTATTTCGGTTCGATTCGGTTTTAAGTTAAGACTTGGTGTGGCTCGGCTTCAGATTTTCTAAGAATGGGCCAGAACGGTGGAAAGCCAGCGTTGTTGCAGATTCGAGCGCTCGGAGTTGAATAAAAGTGTGGAACTCTCGCGTGCAGCAAGTCGTTGAAGACCAAATTTCCCGAGAGCCGCAGAGCGAGACGGCTGCCCCGGCAGGAGCGCTCGGGGCTGCAGGCGAGCGGGCGAGCGAGCGAGCGAGAGGCAGCGGAAAACTGTGCTACGCCAGGCGGGGAAACTGTCCTACTCACACCGTTCCTTTTCCACCCTCGCGCTCTCTCTTTCCGGCGCCCGGCTCGCGAGTTGCAGTTTATGTGTGCGTTTTCTTCCCCCCCCTTCCTCTATCGACTATCGTTTTTTTTTCGCTTTTTGCGCTTGCACTCCGCTCCCTGTTTCGCTCTCGCTGCTGCGCTGCACGGTGCGTGCGAGGAGAGGGAGTGCGTGATGGCTGCCCAGCGCATTTAAGCGCCCGGGAGCAATAGAGAGCGCACTACGTGCAGTGTCCCCTCGTTTCTTTTTTTTTTTTTGGCGACTGCATTTTTTACCATCTATTTTTTCCCCGTTTTGGTTTTTTTTTTGTACTGACCAAACCGCTTGAATTTAAGCAGGTTGTCGGTGCGTGGAAAACTGGTCGCGCTCGGCCTTTTAGCTCGTTTTTTTTTTGTTGGATTTTTGGATTCAGCACCAGCACCCCTGCCCCTGTCCCTGCCCCTGCCCCTCCTCACACGTCGCCATTTTGAACGGCTCTTGTATCTTTTAGTTTTGATACTTTTGTAGCCTTTAGTTTTGTATCTTTCCCCTGTCCCCCTTGAGTTTTCCGAAACTCAATTCCAAAACTTCTTAGTTATGCAAATTGCAAGCGGTACGCAAAAGTAACGACCTTCGGCAATCAATGCATTTTCGGCCTGCATTGCGATTAATTTGCATACGAAGGCGACCTTCGCGACCTTCGACCTCCGACCCTTGGCCCTAAGACGCTAACCCTTCGATTACTTGATTTTTTATGCAAATTGCAAGTAACGGTCATGCCAGGGGGGGTTGATCGGGCAGAAGGATTGAAAGTTATCCTTGAAAATTTGGTAATTTATGCAAGGCACCTGTGGAAGGCCTTAGACGTTGATATTTTACTATATTTCGAGTTTTCACTGGCTGTACTTTGGGGCATTTCTCTCTGCACTTCTTGCATTACACTTTTTAATTGTTGATCATTAGGCTGCTGTGTCTTTTTCCTGTTTTTTCAGTCGATTCCCCCGCCATCGTGGTTTCGGGTTGCCAAACCCATTAATCATGTGTGGAAATTAAGGTCAACCGCATTTCACGGGGCCATTTTTCCCGCTCCGGCCGCTCGACTGCATTTTCGGTTTTTGGCAGGGCCGCCAGATCGAGCGATCGCCACTATCTTCATCGCGGGAAACTAGTTCGCAAGTGCATTCACCTCCCCCGCCCCAAAACAGAGCCCAAAAAAAGCAACTAGCTCCCCAGCTCCCCAGCTCCTAGCTGATAGGGCAAGAAATGTAAGCACGAGCATAAAAAACGGAAAGTTGCCGCAACGCCGAGTCCATAATCTGGACACCAGCTCGGGGGCTTTACTCTCAACGCACTCCAAATGCAAGTATGAACGAAAAACACGACCCCCTGTCGCAGCGGTAATCTTATCATCATTATTATACCCCTTGTGCCTGTCAATGTCCCAGTGAAAGTGTAAAAAACGCTCTGCAAGTTTGAGGAATGCTTTTAGATCTTTGGGTACCCATTAAAGTTGCGGAATTTCATTCGTCACATGTGCCGGTCGCAGGGAGTTCGCCTAAATGGATTATCCCCTGGTCAGTGTTGACTTTGCTGACTTTTTGACTAACAGATGAGGAAGCGGACGTGGCTAAGGCCGGAGATGAAGACGTTTCCCCGTTTCCCCGTTTCCCCGGCTCCGGCCACCGCTCATTATGGGGGATTAGCTGGGCGAAATCCGCACATAATCCAACCGCAAACCACTCGCTCAATGAAGCGGCAAACCGGGGCCAAGAACCAGGCAGGCAGGGAGGCAGGCAGGTAGATTGGCCGCAAAGTTGCAAGGATAACACGATTGACATGTGTGTGGGATCCTTGCCAAAAGTGAAAGATAATGCGTTAATAGTCATCTTCGGGCAATTGAGAGGTCTTTGTCTCGAGAGCATGTGTTCATCTTATCGCTTGCAGTTCTAAAATCCAAAATATGTGAATTTGCATTTCGTGTTTCGTATTTGTGTTTGCAAACTGCACGACAAATGCGTTTTGTTCTCCGAATTTTCGCGATTACACTTATCAGCACTCTGTGTGCCCTCCCGCTTATGGTCAGCACATGGAAATGAACTGGCTAGCTGCAGAAACCTTTGAAAGGGTTCGTCTGCGCGGGTTTTATGGCTTTATTGCTTCTCGCAAAAATGTGCCAAAATAGTTCAGGGAAAACAGGGCCTGCATTTGGTTTATGGCCCTTAACCCTTTACACTCGTCCTGGTCATTATCAGGCGGCGACTATCTGCATTAGCTGTTTCTATTCTGGTTCTATTTGCATGCAGCGGCAAAAAAAAGGGGTGGCGGGACGGGATGGGATGGGTTTTTCGCGGAAAACTGTGTATCTTCCTTGCCTGGGCTGCGGAATTCAATCAATGTCTGAATGCCATTTGTCATGCAAAACTAAAAAATGCATAGCCCAGTGAATGTAAAAAACGGTATGTCCGCTGCAGAAGATGCTGCAGAAACATTTCCCAGGCAACACAACCCTTTTGGGTCAGAATGACGGCGATTTCCATTACCTGGCGCATTTTCGTTTGCGCATCAAAGGTGGTCCTGCTGCCGCTGCTGCTGCTGAAGTGTCGCCTTTTGTAGGAATTTGAGAGCATCCATGAAGCATCTTTGAAGTAGCCGGGGCACGTGAAAATACTGCCCGGCAGATACGCCAACACAAAAGCAATTAGCGCGGCTCAAAGGCAAACAGGAGCCGCCGTCCCGCTGGGATGAGTTTAGCGACACCCAGGTCCTGCTCGTGGTCCCTGGCCAGGACCTGCACTCTCGCACTTTGGTGCTAATGGAGGTGAAAATCCCGACATCCCATGCATCGACAATTTTCCCCAACAAATGTGGCAGTGTTTACACACAATTTGAGCGGCGGGCGGAAGGGCAAAAATACGAAATATCTATCGGATACACATACGAGTATAGTATCCACAGTGCGTTCGAGTGGGCAGAGCAACAGTCGGGAAAACAAACAAAAACTGCAGCCAACGAGAATTAATAAAAAATGCACAAGAAAAGGGTAGAGGGAGAGGGAAAGGGGAATGGGGGGAGCGGCGACGAAGCAGCGGAGAAACGGCGGAAAACGCTCGAAAATTTATCGCGCGCGTCATTCGCCGCTGCAACTATGGAAAGTGGCACGTATGCCGCGACTCCGAAAATGTTCGCTGGTGTTGGTTTGGTGCTGCCCGTCGCTGGTGTATCTGTGGGAGTTGGGAGGAGGTGGGGGAGCGGTGAAGAGGGGAAGAGGGGCAGAGGGGCGGGAAGCGAAGGGCCACGCACATGGGTCATTGCACTTTTGCAACGCACTCACAGACACGAAAGCCAGATACAGATACAGATACGCCGAGCCCGGGCCCGGGCCCGGGCCAGTCGAACAAGCAGATAGATAGCAAAAGCAAAAGCAAAAGCAGCGTTTCGACGAGAATTGTGTAAAAAAGGCACGAAAATTAGGCGAAAGCAAATAGAAAAGACGAAGCGAGCCGGAGAAGGCAAACAAGATACAGATACATCTGTGCATGTGTACCAAGCGTGTGGGGGCACTGGGAGGGGGCGATTGCAACTGCAACTTTGGCATTTTGTCGGCCATTTTGTGAGCGTTTTCGCTGGCGCAGATAAAAAGTTACAGCCCATGCACTGGTCGAAAAAACTGATTGCAGGTTTCCGGTCGTGTCCAGGTAACTTCGCCTGCAAAACATCATTCGTGCAGCTTGCGATTTGTGAGATTTGCGAGATGAAGTGGCAGCCTGCTGTGCCACTCGACTTGTTATTTTTCTCAGTGTGGCCTCCCTGTTTGAGGGGCTTACGACTAAACTGATATAAAACTCATGTTTGCAATGATCATTCGTATCTTCTGCGTGCCCTCGGGTGACAGTCGGCACAGACTGGATATGGATATGGATAGCATAGCATGGGCCGATACAGATACAGATGATACATATGCCGTCCATGTAGCGCGCAGATACACAAATGCGGCGGCTATAAATAGCGAGCCAAGGGCCATGCCATTTGTGCCGCCAGCGCCACTCGAGTGTGGCGGTTGCAGTTGCAGTTTGCGCCGCTCGATGCACATGTGGAAATTCGGGAAATGGAAAACGCACCGCGACCACGCCCCCGAAAAGTACAGGCTAACACTGAGCGCTGCGGCGCATGGGGTGCGTTTTCCACAATAGATGTTTTCACCAAAAAAAAAGTCACACACTCGCACAGTACACGCAATTCGAATTTTATTTTTAGCAATTTGAGGGAAATTTCAAGTCAAGCGTTGTGAATTTTCGTTTGAATTTATGCGGCCATGGTCACATGGCGGCCTGGGGGTGAGGTCGGAGTGGGAGGCAGTGCCAGAACAGCGAACAGCCCTCTTGTAAGCCACATTCAGTGCGTACTATACATACCTTGTTTAGCTGCCTCGGGTTTCGGGTTTTCCTCGCTCTGTGTAGGTTTGTAAATTGTATCTGCAAGATCCACTTGGTGGCGGGCGGGTTGTTCGCGCGCTTAGAACACGTTTCAAATGTAAGAATAGCTATTTTCAAGCTTCGACTCTAACCATAATTCGATTCACATTTTCGCAAATAGCTTAGCCACGTTTTCACCGAGTTGGGGCTTGCCATTTTCACCGGCATTCTGTGGGGATTGGGATTATTTTGAACTGGGTTCCTGCTTGATTTCACTGGGCTTTTCTTTGGTTTCTTTGGGGCGGATCGAAGTGTACTCGTTGCGTAGCGATTGCAAAATGCCGCCAGAATATTCAACAGAAAAAACACACGAAAAGGGCCAAACAACAACAAATTCTCGGAAGCGTTTTGCCGAGCTTCGCTCGCAGTATCTGCGAGATACACGGCACAAAAAAGAATCTCCGGCAAAGGGCGGGGCAGCAGGGTTGGCGATTTACATGTAAGTTTTGGGCAGCCGCGGCCGAGCACTGACCTTGGGTTCACACCTTAGCCGGGGAACCGGGGAACGCAGACCGGGTTTCTGGAGTTCTGGATTTTTGGATTTTCTGAATTCTGAATCCGTCAGTTTCTCTGCGGGGACTGAATCCGCCCTGCTAGTTTTTTCTGCTGTTCTTTCTTCTGAAAGCGAACCGAGAGCGCCAGCAAATGGCGTGTGTAGAAAAGCTCCGGCTGTACATAATATTATATACTCGCTCACACACACACACACACACACACATCTCTGTGAAGATAGTATATAGTCGACACTGACTCACACAGATTGGGCAAAACAAAAAAAAGTTTCGTACTAGTGGAAAAAACAACATTTTTCAGGAGGAAGGGGGAAAGCTTCGAAATATCAGCGGCCCTTGGGCCCACGTAAGAATTTTGCAAACACATAAAACACAAATATACATATGTAGGCCCCAGAGGCGAAAACAAAAACTGATTTGGATTCCGATTCCGATTCCGAAAAAACCGCCAGTTGGCGGCTTGTTTATCTGGCGAGCGCTTTTCAGGGTCACCCTCGATTATTACACAATTTTTGTTTACAGCAAAATGCGGCTGCCTGTGGCTCTGGCGCAAATTGTTGTAAATTGTGTGTGTGAGTGGCGGATCGGGTTCTCGATTTCGTTGTTTACCACGAAACGAGCACAAATTCGGTGGGCCAGGGTCAAAAAGCAGCTACGTGAATACGCGGAAGGACAGGGCGTTCAATGCCAATTACACGATAGCGTTGTCTGTCAGGCAGATGCAAAATTCGGTTGTCAAAGTGCTAAGTAATTGCTTGAGTCGATCAAGCTTGTAATAAATAATCCTAGAACTCTCATAATTTCATGGTAAGTGGCAAATCTGGAAGCAAGGCCAAGGAAATTTCTCCACGCAACAAAGGAACAACAGGTTGCGTCAACAGAACCGCAATCCAAAACCCAGACAACCTCACAGATACGCAGATACGCAGATACGCACACGCCCAAGCGAGCCGTGCGAAAGCACAATAACAAGCGGCCCTAAACTTGAACTTGAATTTTGCTGCAAAAACAAAAACAACGCACGAAAACACAGAATTTCAAGAGCAAAATGCCGGCAAAAAACGGCGAAAACAACGCAAAAAACTAGTCGCAAGCAACAACAAATTGCGTAAACAGTCGCGCTCCCTCTCGCGCAATCCGCGAGTGGGGCCGACGGTGGCCGAAGTGGAGCCGATGTGGCCTCGGCTCCCGAAACGCTTTTCTGCAAGCTTTCTATTCGCTCCGCGAGGTTCGCGAAATTACCCGAAATTCGCAAGCCGACCAATCAGAGAGCAAATTTGCAAACAACAAAGCGAGCAAAACAAGAAAGCTTGTTCGGCGCGGGCTTTTGCTTATTTTTGGCACATCGCACATCGCCATTTTTACGCAAACCAAAAGCTGTCCCAGCCGAGTTGGGGCAGAGTCTGGTAGCTCGGAGGCAGACTGAAAGAATCGCCAGCCTGGCTCCCAGACACGTGGTTTTAAATGGGCGAAGCACATAGCCGGGAGAGCCCCCACCGGGAGAGCTTTCTGGATCGGGAGAACGGCGTGGATGAGCTTGTGGGGCCGATCTTCAAGTGGCCGTTTAGGTATTGCGCTTCTTTATTTGGTTGCTTATTTACCAGAATAGAAGAATCTACAATGAAAGAGTTCCCGACTGCCAACACAAATATATATTGTACAGTTAAATATCACATAACTTTGCAATACAATAACTTGTAGGTGATATTGTTACAGGGAATATTTAAATTCTTCTAGATTTAAGAAATTCTCGTTTAGTTTAGAGACTAACTAAACTTTTAAAGGCAATAAAACCAATTAGAGTCTAATATAATTGCTTCCCCAAAAAACTGTTGAATAGATTAACCTATCCGCTAAGATCTTAGTGTTCCAAAATAAGCTTGAAAAGCCCATTTGCTTACTGAACTTAACAGAGCTGGCCTAACATTTTCCGCAAACAAAGCTTTCGCTAGTTCTTACGCTTTTCGTAGTTTTTGTCCCATCTAGCGATCTAGTAAAGATGCAAACCCGCTTAGGCCACTCAGGCAGAAAACACATTAATAGACTCAAAATAGATGCCTAAAAAAGAGTGCCTGGGAATCGCAGAGCCAATCTAGTCCTTTGTTCGCCACCATAATATATTATTATCCTGGGTCCCCTTTCCCCCACGACGATGCAACCAACCTGCTGCACAGGATCAGCTGCGATTGCAACTGCGTGATTGCCTGACTTGCAACATGTTCCCTTTTTCCTTTCCGTGTGACTTTTCCGTGTGATTCTCCTCTGGCTGCTGCTGCTGCGCCCCTTTATGTTATTCTTTATTCGATCGAATCAAAAAGTTAACTTTTCCCAGGGATTCGGGACTCCGAACCGAGGGATTTCATCCCGCATTTGTGCGTGTGTGCATCCTGTTGCATGCACCTCGGTCGCCCCCGCCTCCGGTGCTGCAGCAGGAGCAGCAGCAATCGATTTGCGCATTCGCTTTGGTTTGTCCTTCGTCCCAAGGATTCCGAAGGATGCCACCACCACTCCCCGGCATTGTACGCGCATTGTGTGCCATAATTTCCCGTCATTCTTCTGCTCGATCTTTGTTGGGTTATTGAACTATTGCGCACAGGTGATAATTTTGGGAGAATTTATGGCGCTGGCTCACTTGTCGCAGCTAGTTTTTGGGGAATGTGTGAGCCTAGTAGACTTAATCGCATTAATCGCTTGTACTCGTACGTTGGGCTGCCACAGATTTTGCCCCTTTCTGGCCGAAAAGAATGCTGCTGCACCGTTCTCTGCGAAGTTTGCCCAAGAAATTCTCACACATTTCACGTAGCGCACTAAGTCAACAATTGCACGGCAGGTATCCCAGCAGCCCAACGACAGGCGCAAATTATTTTGACAAGTGGCCGAGAAATTGTCCTCCATTGTCCACTGCCAGCAACAAAGACGCTCGTTGGGCTGCAGCTTCTGTTGCTGAGGAGGTTGCAGTTGCCACGGCTTGAGTGACAGGCCATTATGGCCCCGTTCTCGGGGTTCTCGCTACATGGCAGACGCAGACCAAGTGTCTTCTATTAAATAAATATTGCAGCTCATTAATTACAATCAAAGTGCCACACACACGGACACACACTCGAGGGCAGGCATCTATCACTCGGCGTGGCATGACACTCGAAGTCTATCAATTGCCAAAGTGCTTACCCCCTTGCGGTTGCTATTTGCATTTAAATGTCAAGTCCTGGAGCAATTAATTTGGAAATTGAAATCGAAAGAGATAAGTCTAAGATGGCCAATTTAAACTGTGCGCAGAGTTGGTACAGTCAGCCTTAATTTTGACTGCTTGGTGTTTATTTTTCGGCGTTGCCCTGCCGGAAATCGCCAGCAATTGCACGTCCCATGTGCGTGTCTTCAAAAATTGTGTGTGTTTTCGTTTTCCACTTCTGTTTTCTCGTTTTCCTGCATTTTCCGACGCTTCTTTTCCACCGGGAATGCGCTGTGGAATAACAAATAATTAGCATTAACCACGCAATTGAGTGCAAGAGGCAGCGGCGATGTTGCATTTAATTTTTTTTTTCTTTCGTAGAATGCGCTGCACATGTGCGGTGAGGGAGAGGGAGAGGCATCGAGGGAGACAGCAGCATATGCGATAAAACATTTTGGAAATGTCAACAAAGCGCAGCAGCAGCGGCAGCAACAGCAACAGCAACAGCAACAGCAGCAGAAGAACGACAACAAAGTAAGCAAACGAAGCTAAAGAAAATAATATAGTATGCCTGGGAGGGGGAGGGGGGATCGCACAACAGAAACAGCGATAGCGGCGTCGCCATCTTGGGATCCGAGCAGAAGGGGAAATTGGTAAAAACACAAGACACTCGTCGTCGTCGAACTTGTGGATGCACGGCTACAAATACAGAAACAGCAACAGCAACAGATACAGAAACAGAAACAGACAGAGATACAGATACACATGCATAGGAGTATTTGCTGCATGCCTCATGTGGCTTGGGGCCCCTTTGGCGGCCCTACGCCAACAAAAGCGGAGCCCACATCACGATTTTGGCTTCGATTCGTGGTGGCTCTCAAAATTCAAAACTGAAAACTCAAAATGCTGGCCACGCCGCCACAGATTGCATAATTGCCACGACAGCACAGCGATCATCGAACCCGAAACGGGGAGGCCATTACAATTCAACATTTAATTGATAGTGTTTTCCCGAAATTGCATGTAATGGGTAATGCCTGGCCCTGACAGATAGATCTGTATGTGCTGCATCATCCAGCACAAATATATCTAAGTAAATGCAGCAAATATGATTAAAAAACAATTAGAATCTTGTTGAAGAGACTCCTTTTTATGGACACATAAAACTAATGACATCATAAACCCCTCCCCTGCAGTTCGATTGCATTAAAATTGCACAACACAGACCCCCATCGGTTTATGCAATATATCTCATTATTGAGTGTGCCTAATTTGCCCGCAGAGGTCAACAAGTCAGATTCAGTGTGTTTTGACCACTGTCGTGGCGGCATCTCGCTCTGGCACACGTCGAGGGCCGGCGGAAGCGGCAGGACCCGCAGCATTCGATACAAAGGATCTGCGCCAGCGAAAGCGAAACCAGGATCGATAGCCTCGAGACTGACACACGTTGTCCCTTTTTGTTGGCCGAACAATAGCCCTCGAAATGCGACAAATTCAAACAGTTTTGTTTGGTTTTTCGTTTTTTTTCTTTCTTTGATCGAATGCATGTTGCTTTGTGCGAGTCAAACTTCCCAGGCGTCCTTTGTAATTGGATCCTTTTTTGTGGAGCGAGGACCGCGATCCTTGCGCGTGTGAAGCGCGACGAGTGCACGCAGCCAAGGCCCCTGTGTGGGATATCTATTTTCGCTTCGCTTCCTTGTTGTTTATGGCAATGTCGCGTAAAAAACCGAAAAAAAAAGGAATCCTGCCGGGACACCAAATACTCGCACACCCCAACCCCCATGCACACACCCGCACTGCCAAGGGTCGCTGGAAATGGCGTTCGGCGTGTAATTTATGCCAAATATGATAGCGCTGGCAGAATGTTTGTCCTGCCTGTTTACAGACATCACGTTTGCTGCTCGGTTTTCCCCGGCTTTTCCCCGCTTTCGTCGGTGTCTTCTGCGTTTTCCATTTCTCCGCGGGTTTTCGTATGAAAAGTGACAGTTGCAGATCATTCGAGCGCGATAAGAAAAGTCTGGATGTAAAATACATACAATGTACATAGAGTTCTGGGTCCCAGCCTTAGGCCCGATAGTTGCCACATTTCCACGGAAGATATCGGGGGGAAATGCAAAGCCAACAGACGGTTTTCTGCATGGGGCTTACACGCAGAGAATTTTGTTATTACTTTAATTGCAATTACACTTAGAAACAAGCGTATGAGTTATTACTTCATATATACGGATAGTTACAAAAATATTACAAAAACTCATTTGAAAATAGTAATTGTTTTTATTACGTAAGTATTCTGCACACTTAAAATGATCTAAGCAGCAAATCATGACATTGCAATAGAGAAAACTTAGCCGTGATAAAGGGTTTTTCCTAGGGTTTATGTTTGAAAGTTGATAGATTATAAATAGAGTTTCGAGTTTCCGCAAAAAAAAAAAGAAACCCCTTTGATGCTTGCTGAAATGCAAGCCAAATGCTGCTGCGGTAAGCTGATATGTCTTTTTTGCTATGTTTATATTTCCAATTGGAATTGTGTTTATATACGAAACAGGGAAAATACAATTTTTGGGATTTGGAGCCACATTTGAGTTTCATTGAATTTCCCCAAAAAGACTAATGAATTTATATGAATCTCCTTAATTTTGCTGTCTCTTTGCGTTTCTTTATTTCTGTTATAATGTTTTGGGAAGGAAAATGTCTTGTGCGGGGCGGAAGTTTATCTGCGGAACAAAAAATGGGCTGGCCACCCCCGGGAAACCGCAACGCGAAAAGCCAAAAAAATTCACTCGCTCCTCAGGCAGGGCAGGAAAATATTGCAGGAAACTCCGCGAAGCTCCTGTCGCATTTTTAACGCTTTTTAGCATAAACAACAGGGAGCAGAAGGACATCTGGGGGGTTGCTGCTACATATTTCCATATGCGTATGTACATAATCACAAATATATAGTAAGGTTTCCATGTCTGGCACAAGTCTGCTGCAGCTTTGGCTTTATTTTCCGGTTTTTTCCTCTGGTTCGCTTTTCTTTTTTTTTCCTTTTTGGGCTTGCTTCAACCCCCGGGTCACGGCCACAAAAAATTTGCATGTTGTCGCCTTCTTCTTGTTGCTGTTGCTGTTGCTTTTGCTGTTCCTGTTACTGTTGTTGTTGGTGCAAAATTTCCAGATACAAGGATACTCGCAATCCACTTTTAATAATGCACAATGCGTGTGCTCGTAGAGCCGCTCCAGAGGGAGGGTGTGTTTTGGGGTGTTTTCGATAAGTACTTTACGAGAGACAACCCTCGTTTTGCGGATTTTTTTTATGGCATTCGCAGTGGCAGTGGCAGTGGCAGCGGCCGTGGCAGCGTCACTAACAACATCAAAGTTCATATCCTGCTTCCGGGGGCAGCGGCGAGCTCCGGTGGTTGCTGCTTCCGGAAAGGGGGTTGCTCGGCATTGGTTGCTCCGGCCAATTCGCAACGTTCGGTGACTCTTCGATTGCTGATTTTGGCGAATCGCGTTGGCGATTTCGCAAGTTTTGGCAAATGCTTAGGGGTTGAGGGTGCTTAGGGTGGCCAGGGGTGCTTGAGAATCGATTGGGATTGGCCGAAAATATGGCAAAAATCAGAGAACATTATGACTTGTGTTTATACACATGTCTTCTTTGAAACACTAGTCATAATCATGATTCCTATTTAAACTTGTAAGCTTGTGTTCTTGATAGGTTAGACCCCGGAATACTTACCCAAATTTGCACATCATAGTTGTATCCTTGATAGCCCCGGAATACGGACATCATACTAGTATCCTTGGTAGGTTAGCCCCCGGAATTTGCACATCATACTGGCATCCTCGATAAGTTAGCCCCCGGAATACGTAAAGTAATATGGTATCCTCGAGAGGTTAGCCCCGGAATACTTACGGAAATTCGCACATTATACTGGCATCCTCGATAGATTAGCCCCCGGAATACGTACATCATAATTGTCTCCTTGATATGTTAGACCCCGGAATACGGACATCATTCTGGCATCCCCGATAGATTAGACCCGGAATACTTACCCAAATTCGCACATCATGGACCTTCTATACCAGCTGTGTCCGAACCATCGCTACAATTCTTAATTCCAATTCTATGAAATCTTTGCCCAAAAATTTGCATATTAAGCAGGCAGAAGAATCAAAGGGGTTCCTACCATATGCAAATGACCAAATCAATCGGGGAATAAATGAAAATCGATCAAAATTGATTTGTTGCCCGGTGTGCGGAAACCCAAACACCGCACCCCGGAACCCATAACCCATAACCCAAAATCCAGAAGTGAGCAAGACCTCCTTGGATCCTTGTGACCGTGAGAACGTCTCCTTTTTGCAAGGAGTGACTGATTTACATAATTTCTTAACCGACTAAATTGCATGCACATCTCATGTGGTCCTTATGCAAATGAGCGTCGGCCCTGCCCGGCTCGCCGGCTGTTGCCGTCCCGCTTCAACCCCCTGCCGGTCGGCAGGCAGGACCCGGGTGTGCGAGCAGAGCGGCACGCTGTGCGGCGCCCGTAATTAACCCCTGTCCGCCCCTGGGTGTCTCTTTTCCCATTTTCACTTTCGTTTGCATTTTGGCAGTTTCGCAAGTCGCGCACAGGCGGCTTCTTATGCAAATGAGAGTGCATCCTCCGGTCACCCTTTTCCTTCGGCGTTTCGCCAAGTGAAAACCCTATGCAAATTTTCCTGTTCTGTGGAAAACTCCGGCCTCTGGATGCCAGAAGACTGCTCTGGTGCTGCTCTAGTTCGACTGCTGGGTGCCACAGGTACAGCGATCGAGCATCTCTGCGATCGTGAGAAAGTTGGAAAATTTGCATAATTTTCCATGAAAATTCGCCGGCTACGTGATCGCTGCAAAGACAGCCGAGATCCAGCATCCTGGATCACAGATCGCGATTTCCCTTTTCTTGTTTGTATGTTTTGTAGCCTGAGATGTGTCAATGACATTTTGTGTAAAGATGCGATTTTTGGGAATTCATTAATTTGTAGGACAATATGTTGTGGGGTTGGTGAGGTCGTATTTGAGGAGGCGCGTTGGTTTAACAATGTCCTAGGCGTGTTCGGAGCATTTCCTTTATTGGGTTCAACACGAAAAATGAGAACACAACATATACCGGCTATTAGGAATCAGGTGCGGGCAGAAGCCTGTCCCCGTTGCTGGCCCACATTTTTGGTCTCATCGTCCGAGGAATCGCTCCCGGAGCCCGAGCCGGAGCCGGAGCTGGAGCTGGACCCAGAGCCGGAGTCGGAGCCGGACCCAGAGGATGAGCTGCCGCTGGAAGACGAACGCGAGCTTCCGCCGCTCGAGCTGCTGGGATGTCTTTCACGGCCAGCGCTGCTGCTGCGGCTGCGGCTGCGGCGACTGCGGTGACTGCGGCGGCTGCTGCGGCTGCGGTGGCTACTGGAACTGCTGCTGCTGCTACTGCTGCTGCTGCCGCTGCTGCTCATGCGGAGAGCTTTGATCTTGCCCGACTTATGGAAGGGAGCCGCCCGCCGCTTGGCACTTGGCAAAAGATTTGGCAGCCGACCCTTCACCTTCTTGGGGGTCGGAGCCTCCGACGAGTCGCTGGTGTCGCTTAGGTTGTGGCCCGCTGCGACGTCCTGTCCAAGTGCCTGTTTTTTTTTGCCCGCAGCTGGGCCCCTGCCCCGCTTTCTGCCTGGATTGCCTCTGTTGCGGTTCTTACGGGAGGAGCTCCGGCGACGATTGCCGTTTAGCAAATGTGTTATGTCCACCAGCTGGGTCTGAAGCGTTCGCTGGAGACCCTCCTTCTCGCCGGGCATCATGTCCCGGAGATTGAGCTTGTTATTGGCCCGCATGGCCCTCGCCACCGCCTTCTTCATCAGCACCATAGTGTCGGCCGCGAACTCGTTTATGTCGAACCGGACCTCTTCGTTCGCCATCTGAATGTTCTCCACCTGCTGGACAAGATGAACGATATCCCGCATGTCCGCCGAGGGCAGCCGGGCAAAGTGTTTTTGGATTGTTAGACGCTCCGCATCACCAATAGAGTCCGCCAGGACATCGGGGGATTCCTCGTCGGACGACTCCTCGCCCTGGAAACCCAAAAGGGTTTCCATCTCGCTGGGAGTGAGCAATTCCATCGCGTTGATCTGTGGACGCTGCATCATGTCCTCCATGCCGACTTCTTCGCAGGGCCCTGTTGGCGATTTGACTGCCTCCATTCTGCGTTTAAACTTCCCTAACGCATCGCACAAGGCTTCTACCATAGTCTTGGCCCGCTCAGGCTCCCACAGACAACCGGGGCGCAGGCATTGCTCCAAGCCACAGTCCGCCATTTTTGTGGCCATGATGACCTCGTTCAAGCTCGGCCCAATTTGGTCTAACCCAACCCCGAAACAGCGATTCATGGATGCGGTCCACCCACCCAATTGGTTAAACGCCGTCTCATAAATCGTTTTGGCGGGGTCCAGGTACTTGCGGAATATAGCATCGACGTGTGAGCGGAATTCTTCGTAGCTCTTGAAAAAGTGTTTGTCCAGCTTCTTCTGCAGGGAGTCCCACTTCGAGTTGAAGAAGTTGCGGGCGGTGGTGTCCGCTTGGTTGGTGACTTGCTGCAGCTTCTTGAGCTGATCGCGGCAGAGACGCTCCATTTTGGCCGAGGTGGCTAACGACCTGGCGTTCTGCCGGGATCTCCCCACGGCCCGGGGATCCTTGTTACAGGGCTGCTCTGGGCCCGCGGGCATCGCCTTGATCTTTTTCAAGAAGAACTTCTCCAACATCTGACCCTTGCGGTAGACGACGTCTCCGGGACGGTTGAAGGCAAAGCAGTTCATGATGATCTGCCTGAAATCGGCAATGGCCTCGTCCGCCGACTGGTAGTAGTTGTTCTCCACTCTCTTGGATATGGTGCCCACGTCCATGGGCTTATCGATCACCGTGTAGTAGGTGGGCACTTGGAGAACATCCGTGTCCACGGGCTCCAGGAAGTCCAGGGCGAACTTCTTCTTGTAAACCTCGTCCAGCATGTGCTTCTTGAGATAGTGCAGCTTGTTGGTGTACTGCCCGCGTTTGCCGGGTGGCGGAACCACCTCAGGTTGGACGCGATTGGGAAGACGTGGCATGACAGGCATGACAGGCACTGACTTGGCGGCATCCTGGCAAGTGGTGGATGGTTTCTGAAAGGATGGAATAGTTCTGGGTGCTCAGTACTTACCATGGTTACAATAACTTGGGTACTACACGTAGAGGTTTGTTTCGAAACGGTAGGAATAACTTGCAGCTTTGCGATAAACAAAATGCCTAACTTTTATCTCTTGGAAATACTTCTCCTTATAACGTTACCGAAAACAGGAAACCGATCGAAAAAATTAAAATATTTATTTTTTGGGATCTTTTTTTTTTTTTTGGAATAATACGATTGTATTGCTTATACGTTTGTATTGCTTTTCCTTGAAGCGTTCGCGTTGAACTGAATTGTAGACTCAATTTCGTGACGGGCAAACACATTGCGGCCTACTGCTTTAAGCCAAAATAACTACGACTTGAAAGTGTTACTTAGATTGGGTCAAACAATCGTCAGTTATGGAAAATAGAGTGTCTGGACTCTGGAGGTGGAAAATTAAGAAATTGAAACAAACAATGGCACATCAAAGCAAACAAGATTACCTCACACCATCCACCTGGCAGGCAACCGCCCTTGTCTAATATTTTGCACCACTTCACAGGCTTTCACAGAGTCGCCCCATCCCCACACACCCCATCCATCTCTGGGATGGTGGCAACGGGACATAAAAACTGCTTTTTGCAATTTACATCAACATTTTTACAGCCACCCCCTCGAAAAGCAGTAGCAGGCATCGAGGAGCAGGAACAGGAGCAACAACAACACGATTTTCCTATTTGCATACATATGTACGATGTGGCCCATAAATACAGTTATTCGGGACACGCCCACAGCACCCTCACCCGCTTCCCAAAAACACAGCCTCATCCGCATCCTGACAGCCTCCTCCTGCGTCTTTTGCGCACTTAATTACACACGCATACGCTTCATTCCACTTTGCGGTGCTTGCCAGTCCAGTGACAGTGGCAGTGCCAGTCCCAATCCCAGTCCAGGCGGTGCCACCCACTCCCTGGAGCCGCTCTGCGGTGGGACAGGCTGGCAACGTAAATAGAAACGATGCCACCTCCTGCCCCAGACAAAATCTATCAAAATGGAGGTCACTATCGAGAGCTTAATCAATGAAATTAGCAAGGAAACAGGGAAGTGTGCAGAGAAGAAAAATAGGTGTTTCCCCCATAAAATATGAATATATTCAGGCTCATAATACAAATAAGTTGAGAAGAATACATATATGATTGGTTGTATGCAATAATGTGATAAATTTAAGCCTAAACTCTTACAATTTCGAAACCCGAAATATACTTATTAATTTCCAATAAGCGTTATATTTTCGCCACATATCCTGTTGTGTAAAAGGACACATCTTGCCTTGGCTTGCGGCTGTGGTACAGTCCTGCCAAGTGTCCTGCTAACATTTCCCTGCGAATTTGTTTCTCTTTAGTCCACTTGAGGGACTCGCACAAAAGGCAATTCACGCAATCGCCAGGACGCAGGATGCCGGCCATCCATTGCAGGTTCCTCGCCTCTACCTGCCAAGGTGTCAATGTTGCCTTATCATCCCGGCAGTCTCCCAGACCGAACCCCGACCGACCCTCTTACCCCGCCTCCTCCTACTGCCCATCCTCCGCCTCCAAGTCCTTGTCCATTCTTTCCTTAATTTTATCTCTGACGGCGATTAATGCGAATAAATTTTATAGTCGAAAATGTGCACTCGCATGTCCCGTCGCCGAGTTTTCCTCTTTGTGTGTTTCCTTCTCGACCTTTTCCCCCGACCCGGCCCTTCCTTTCGGCTAATGTTTTCCTTCTGACTTTTTTGTTGGCCATTGTGTGCCGTCTGCTTTCCGTGGAGTATGTGACTTTTGCTGTTTGTGCCCGCCACCTGCGGCCCTGCCCTGCCCTGCCCAGCCAGTTGTTAATTGTTACAGTCCCCCGATTTCCCGACACTTACGCGATCTTGCCGCTCCCTGCGTGCCGGGGGAAAGGATCCTGATCCTGTGTTTATTTTTTAGCAATTGCTGACTCAGCATCCAGCATCGTTCTCAATTAGGATGGGCTTGGAATGGAAACAGGTCCCGGGCGCAGGTACAGGCTGTCTCTGTCCGCTGGAAAGGTACATACGTATCTTTGTCTATTCAAGAAGCTGCAAACAGGTTTTCCCATTTTCCAGCCGCGACACTTGTCCCCCGCTCCCCGCTGCATTGTTTGCGATGTGTTACAGCCTTAAGCGATTTCTGACTTTTCCTCTGATTTCGGTTTTGATATAAAAAAGAAGTGATTGCCGGGGAACAAAGGGTGAGGCCACGGAGTCGCCGCGGTGGGAACGCCGCGAATCCTGGCCCAAGGACAACAATGGCCAGATCGATAGCGATCGCTACTCGATGCATTTGCCGCGACCGCATCGAGTAAAAAGATGCAGGTTGTGTGAATCTGGGAACATTCTATGGTTTCTGTTTCTGTTTACTTTTCCAGCTCCTCTGCCTTGAGCGGGCGCACCCACAAGCGCACTATTTATGGACTTCCGTTGGGAATGGCGGAAAAGCTATATACTCGCTCATTTTATTCGCGCCGGCCGCTCCCTCCCCCCCAAGCACACCCAAAGAGACGTGGAAGCGAGTCGAGAGGCGAGTCAATGACCCTGGAAAATGGGAAACCCGAAAAACACAAGACATCGCCGACGAAATGTTGCAATTGCAATTCAGCTGCCCGCATCTTGGTCAATAAAGGGAATTGATTGAGAAATTGTGAAAATAAATTGGTAGTGCGAGTGGTGAAAGTCGGACAATTAAATAGCAAACAAATTTCCGCCAATTATTTGACATTAATTATGATCCATCCATGTATCGGATAAGGGTCAGCGGGGAAATCGGTGCGCAGGAAGCGGGTGCGGAGCGCAGCGAAAGGGTTGCTCACGCTCACCTTGTCCTCCGGCCGCTTTTCGCGGAGCGGGAAGGAAAACAATGCCATGCTGGTGCTATCTGATCACTCATGAATCTTAATCAGCGAAGCGTTCGGTTATGGCGGTTTGCATTTCGCCGCTTTCCCAGGCCAGGCTTTCCACAAGAAATCAAACAAAAGCAAATCGATGTTTTGCCGCGCCAACACTGTGCCAACGGGGGGAATTATTTGCTCTTAAAAGGGTTTATTATTTGAATTATTCCATGAATGATGTATAATTTCAATAGACGCTTGGCTCGTCTTAAATCAACGATAATTTTCCATCCAACCTGCATCGCTCCTGGGCCTAACAATTTCTTAAGAGTATCAATTTTCCCCAATCGCGTATAATATTTCCCTGTGCACAATGTCCATTCGTGTGTAAATCTGTCAAGCGTTTCTTAGGGGCCCACGAAAATGCCTCAAGAGTCAATGACTTTCGGGGGACCAAGAATTGAATAAAAAAACACATCTGCATGCGGTGCATTGGCCGGCCCAAAACGCCAATCGACCAAGACCAAGTTGCCGCCGTTTCTGCTGCTGCTGCGGCGGCTGCTGCTGCCCCACCTTCTGCTGCACCCCGCCCCTCTTTCTAACCAATTAAGCCATGAGAAGCTGCTGCCCCAAAATGCAATCAAAGAAGGCTGGAGGAAAGCAAAAACCTGAAAATGAAACATTTTTCTCGAACGCCAAGCCAAGCCGAGCCGAGCCGAGCAGAACAACACGTTACGAGAGGCCTAAAATCGCGTTTACAGGC
>JAJJHQ010007619.1:1208465-1264368 GCA_021223825.1 Drosophila ironensis | reverse complement strand
ATATATTGGTATAAGAAGGCTGTAAATAATAATAATAAAAGCAAAAACTTATGTTTACTCTAGATTTAATTGTCTATTCACATTGGTGCACCCATTCATCTTGGTGCACCCATTCACATTGGTTGAAGATCTTTAACATATTTTGTGGTCTCTTGCATAACTTGACATTACAGCTCCTCCTTATCCTTATCCGCCTTCTCCTTCTCGGGCGTCTTGGTGGATTTGTGCACCCGGAAGGTCTCGAGAATGTTGAGCTTCCGTTGGAGCTCCTGCTTCTTGGCCTCCGTGACCTTGCCGGCCTTCAAGCGCAACAGGCGCTTGGTCTCCTCCTCCACGAACCCGTAGCCCTGACCCTGGATCTTCCGCATGAAGGCCACGTAGGCCTTGGCGTTCTGCTGCGCCTCCGGTTCGGTGAACTCCTCCAGCTTGCCCTCGAACTGGCCTATCAGCTTCAGCTGCTCGGCGTCCGGCCGGTTGGCGTAGTTCTTGAGGGCCACGTTGAACTCCTTGATGCACCCGTCGCGCCCGATATACAGGTTGGTGTTGCTGCTCACGAACGCCTTCAGGTTATCCAGGGTCACGTCCAAGTGGCTGGGCAGCCGGATGTACTCGTCGGCCTTGCCCTTGAACAGCAGAATGGAGGGGAAGTTCTTGTCGTCCACCTCATAGCGATCGCCAAGGGCCTAGACGAGGGTTTTGTAATGTAATCGACATTACAGGGCCACAAGAATCCTCACCTTGTTCTCCAGCTCGCCGTAGTCCTTGATGCCCACGGTGGCCACCAGCAGGTCCCCGGTGACCTTGTGGGCCGCCTTGGAGAAGGCCCCGAAGGCCTCGTGCTTCTCGCCGTAGGGAAAGGCGATGTCGAACTTGACGAGGGCGTAGGGGAAGCGTTCCACGGTCTTGGCAAAGTTCAGCTCGTCCAGGTCCACGCAGCCGGCGCAGGAAATGGCCAGCGAGCAGGGGAACAGGTAGAGGGCCGTCAGCAGCAGAGTCACCAAAATCCGCATCATCTTCGTGGCAAAAACAGAGACTGAGAACTGCTGAACTTGACCTTTCTGTTGCCGGCTCTTGACTTGTACTGAAAAACAAGAGAGAACGTTTGGTGTTTTCCCCTCGGCTTCTGGGCAACTTTTCGCTGAGCTCCGCTCGAATTGTGGTCCCAAGAACCGACTCACTTGCTCTCTGGCAGGCGAGTCTCGATCTCGAGTTGAATGACACGTCAGTGGAGTCGCCTGCTTGTGCCGGACTCTCCCTAACTCACTCGAAAACCGGCTATTTGGCTTGGCCTGCTGGTTCTTGCCTCTTGTCTCTGGGCTCTTGGCTGTTGGTTCAGCTGTTTTGCGGCTGTAACGCTCGCGGGAAGATTTCTTACGTAATGGGATGTACTCAACGTGCGCTTGTCGCTTTTGAGGGCTGCGGGCCAAATTCAAAAATAATTGCCATCCCACTTTCATAGGTCGCGGGGCGATGCTGACGCTGATAGAATGCCCATTTCGGCCAAAATTGTCCATTTGGCCAATAGAGCGTGCATGGAAAACACGGGTAATTAGTGTAGATAGTGTTCCTCAATTCCTCCGCCACCGTCACCGGAAGTGGTTATTTTGCAAGGGAATTGGGGTTGTCATGGACAAAAACCGATGGTAAAATGCCCTTAAAAAGATCGCAATGCATGTAAGCTATGTGCCTACAATGTTAAGGTTTACCCGAAAAGTCTGCCAACATCCATATAGTTATAGAGGGTGTAAAAAACGAAAGAAAAACACCTGCAAGTTGAGGGAAAAACTAACCCCGTTTTGCCATAGTTTCATTAGCCAGAAATTGAAATTTTCCCGGCCACCCCAGACCCCCGAAGCAGGTACTCCTTTGTGCTGGTTAATGGACATTTTCGGCAATTGTCAATTAATAATTCATGTGTGCGGCACACATGTTGGTCACCTCGGCCCCGCCTCCCCCTCCCGGACGGCCAAAATAGTTGGTTTAGTTTTTCCATTTGCGGTTTCCGTTTGTCCACTCGCTTGGCGGGGAAAATTGAACATCACGGCACGCAATTCGGGAAAAGCGCTGCCTGTCGAGCTGCTCACGATCGATACAGCGTTGGCTACTGGTAAATTATCTTTTGGTTTTCCGTCGGGTGGGGGGTGACGGTGGGCGTTTTCACGGGGAGGTGGGCAGGTGGTCAGGTGCGTCAGGTGCGTCAGGTGGTGCATGGAAAGCCCGGCTCGAAGTGCGCAATTTCGGGGGGCTAATACGCCTGATGGAGATCCGGTAATGGGGCCTGACATGCGTGTGTCAATCGCACAAAGGCCGAAAATTACCTTCGCATTGAGTATCTCGCATTTGGGGACGGGGAAGTGGCGCCCTATTGACCGATTCCCATTCGGCTGGTCCTCGGAATGGTCAGAACGGAGAACGGAGTGACCTCTTTGGCAGCGCGAAAAAATGGAGCCCAAATTCGGTGTGTGCGCTGGCTCCATTCACGGCGCACTTGTGTTTGCACTTCATCCATTATGCAGGAGCGCGGTCAGCTAGCAATTTGCTAAGTACACCACCACCGGGGGCAGGCAGGTTCTTAGCCGGTGGGAGGGGGGCGGGGCAACGAGGCCCACAAGTTCTCAATTAGCTGCCGTGACGAGCCTTTTATTTTTAACGCCTCCTTGTCACTGACGCATTCTGCGGTGTCCCTGGAAAATCGGTGCAAGTTCGTCTTTAAAAATAAAAATCATGAAGTATATTTAGCATGCAGGAACTGACCGAATTGACTGAACCATCGGCGGACCTTCACAGCGCCACATATGGGGCATTAATAATATAAATTGTACAGCTATTACGCCAGTTTCAGGGGGCAGGGCGCAGTGGCACTAATAACACAATGACCTTTACGCGAAACGACCCAATTCCCCCGGGAATGTGCCGGAGAGGGTTGCAGGGCGGAGCGCGTTCCGGCCAATCGACATTAAAGTGATAAGCGCGCAAATTTCAGGACCTGAAACGAGCGCAATCTTGGCGGGGAAATCAAAAGCGATTGCGGTATTGTTTTTGCTTTTCATAGAGCACCCCATCTGGGGGCAAAAGCTACAAAGCTATAGCCAATACACAAAGCTAATCGCCTCCTGCCAAGGTGAGTTGTCTGCCGGACAGGTGCTCCATTTGAATACCTGTGATTCGAGCCCGGGAAGAGGCATACTCGGTTGGGCCACGGACGCCCAAGACATCAACTCTGATTAACTGGCTCGTCTGTCGATTAAAAAGCATTTTGAAACCCTGTTTTGATATTGAACCTTCGGAGAGGTCCCCGTAGCTTGGGCAGCTACCTGTCAGGAGTGCTGTTTACTTTTTTACACGGTATCCGAAACCATTCTTTGAAGCACATTATTTTTTTTGGCAGCCACAGAGTCTAATTATGTGGCAGTGGCACAATGAAGGGGCAGCCCCATGAATTTTTCATGGCCCACGTATGCCAAGACATGCAATGTTGGCGGAGCCAACTGGCCAACTGACAATTTGGATAGAAAATAGATGGAGTTCGGATTGGGAGGAGGCCACCCAAAAGGCCGAAAAGGGGACACCCCAGCCCCTGCCCCTGCCCCGAAATGTTGCGTAAGTTGCCACGCAATTCCAGAGACCAGAGCTGCAAGCGTGGAATTTTCCCCGGGTTTTCATTGTAAACTTTTGTGCTGGGCCGCAGGCTCATCAAATTTTTATGCCGTGGCATAATTCCATAAATGGGCCATCGAGTGACCCACCTGAAACGAAAAGGGCCATATGTTCCAACCCCCGGGGTTCGGGTGGCTCTTCGGACGGATAATTCGCATGCCAAACTCAAATCCCCGGCCAAGAGCGGGCTCATCATAATTGGTATTTATTGAAAATGCGTTTTCGGTTAACCCCAGCGCGCTGGTCAGAGTTCATAGCCATTCGAAGGGGTTAAGGGGTGGGCCGACCGACGGTTATAGGCCGGGTTATTGTGTTTATCGCTTTTCATTTGCATTTATTGCCATTTCGATACGTGTGGCCATCAGGCCGGTGGCAATTTGGACCGTTTAGCGCAAATTTCTTTTCAATATTTGTGCACCCAATAAACCGAAATGGTCAGTTTAGGCCTCAGCTCGTTCAATTTGATTGCAAATTCGATTTTGTTTTATATTGTGACTCCGTGCTGTGAATTCTAGAGCGAGACTTCATCGTAGACTTCTTCACAGTGGACAAACTTCACAGTGCTGCCCCCGCTAATCGAAGTCGGTTTGTCCCGGCCAATTAATCACCGGAGTGCATTATTATGTGTCCTGCGCTAATTACGCTTTTTCAATATTTGTCCAAGGAGCTGTGCGCGCGGCCAAATCAAATATGTTCGTTTGCCTTCATTCAACATATTTCACTGTCAATCGGCCTAATGATAATTTCTTGAGCGATTGCCTGGAGGAAAATTCCATTAGCCCATCGGCTGTCCCTATTAATTAGCCAAAAAATAGTGTCTTTGCTGGACGGGGGACCACTCCAGCGTTGCTCGATTATCTACCCCAATCGCTGGGATTTAATTGTCGGCGTTTTTGACTGTACAATATGGCAAGAACGGATTGTTTTTAAGGGCGGAATTAGGCAGACTAAGCTTAAGCCTAGCAGGTACCCCATTGCTTGAACTTTCCAAGTATGGTAGTCTTCAATAGTTTTAAGATATAGTTTTTTAAGATTTTGCTCTGAGGATAGCTCCTTTCTCCGCATAGGAATTTCCTTAGTTTCGCCCTGATCTTGGATCTCCTTAACATCATTGAAAGCCTCCATCTGCGGGGCACTATTTCCCAAATTTCCGCAGGGGAAATGCCGGTATAACAGTTGAACGCGAAAAGCGCTTGCGCTGTTCCTGCTCCGAGCAAAAGGACTTCCAATGCGTTAGGCCTTTACCTCCGTCCGGAATCCGGATCCGGGGGTTCGGGCATTTGTTTACAAACAAAAATGCAGAGCGGCCGTAAAAGGGTGAGCTGGGGAAGTGGCTGCACTTTCGAACATGCAGATATGCATCGGGTGGGCCCTCCCAGACCTCCCAGACCTCCCACCCGACCCCAACTTGTTGCTTCCGAAAACGGGGAGGCAATTACTTAACCGCGTGGGCTGCGGGCCGGGGGACGAGCAGAGCAATGGACAGACATGCAAATTGCAGTTTCATGAGCTTGAATTGGTCCCGAGCATTTTGCACGACATTCCCCGAACATTCTTTTTCGCTTTGCAGGATAACGCCCCCACAGGACCTTTGTTTTATAACATTTGAGCATTCGGACGGTCATCAAATCTAATTGGCGACGTCGGGTCGCATAGCGTCGCGTCGCGTCGCGTCGCCAAATGCCTCCAAATTGCCGGTTGGCCGTTTGATTTTTCGCACTGATTTCGATCCCATCTAGGGATTACTACCGCCGGACGGTCACAGGTTGCACAGGTGACGCCCGGACCTAATCGCGTAACCCTATCCCTGCGGATCGATGCATCGTACTTAGATATTCCATTAGCTTGCAAAGACCAACAAAAAGCAGTGACCCGGCCAAGTTGATGCAATAATTTGCCACAACTTTCTGACCACAACAACATGCAATATGCAGGAGCTTCGTCAAAAACATTGTGCCACGAAATTTTCGCAAGAGGATGGATTTTCCAAAGGCGCGCTCTCGTTAAAAAATGCATGAGCCCGCTGGGGGTTATCGTGTCCTCGGGGTGGCTACCGCTGCCCAGGACATGCAGGTGCAAATTCCTGACTACCCTGCCCGACCTGCCGGACTGCCGGACTGACTGTGTGACTGACGGATTGACCGCATGCTTTTCAGCATGAGAACGCCTTGCGGGAGGGGGAACTGGCATTTTATCGGCGGAGAGCGCGCTTTATATCTAAACCACGAATCAATGCATTAGTCAGTCACCTTGTACGTTCTACTTTAATTACGGCTTTTTACGCTTTTCCGCCCCGAACCCCCCTTTCGGCCTTTTGAATTTCTATTTCCACCATGAGCTCACATTTTTTTGCATGTTCTGCTGGCGAATTAAAAATTGCATACAAAAAATGCATCGACAGCAGAAGTCGACTTTGAAATACCCGCTGATTGGGCTACCCAAAAAATGTTTCCTAAATAAATTCCGATTGAAGCGCTAACATTTTAAACGGTTTAATGGGAAATTTAAAACACAGCGGTTAATAACAATTTTTGACCCCAATAACAAACATTAAACTCCTCGGCTAATCACAGGGTATTAATAGCAAAGTGGAATTCCTGGCACAGAACAGAACGTATGTAATGTTATTAGCAAGGACCTGCTGCTCCACTCGACAATGCATAAATATTGCATTACAATCGTTTTACCCCCAAAGGCTTTTTCCGCTCGCAAGTTGTCGCATTTTGTGGGGTAGGAGGAGCTGGAGGGGAAGAGCACTGCAATTGCGAATTGGATTTCATGTTAATGCCGAGTCCTTAGTCCTTATCGCCGGTCATGTGCTTGGACGGGCAGCAATGGGTTCATTTGTGCTCTATTCGGCCGGTAATTTCACTTAATTGCGATGACGTTGTGTGCAAAAAGTGGCTCGACCCTTAGTGGATTGCTGATTTCTATCGCCGACCAACAACTTTCAGTGCCCATCAAATATGCAACGGTCCGTGGTCGGTCGCCCCCGCTTATTGGAAACCATTTCCCGGGCGGAATGCCCAACAATCGACGGTTTTGTGTGTACATTTAGGTTTTATTCTTGTATTTGTTGAATGCAATCGTGGTTTACAATATATAGAGTTTTCATTTCAACGTTGCCTTGCACATTCAAATATATAATATACGTAATAAAAAGTAATTATAAACAACAGTTGTAATAAAAATAATAAACATGTGGATGCATTTTCATATTCATATTCATATTTATATTCATATTCATATTCATTCGTAGACGGTAGCTCGGTAACTTTGATGCCTGGGGGTGGTTAATCTGATCATTCTGCCTTAGTTTATGTCATGTGGGTCATCGGCTCGTAGCGTATAGTAAATATATTTAGATATAGCTTGTATAAAAGGTGTACTCCAAGTGCTGCGTATGATGTGTGTTGTGTGGCGGGGAGTGTGTGGTGTGCTGGTTTACTTAGAAAATCCTCGAAGGTATTTAGAAATAGGTTTCGTAAAATCTACTGCGTTTGCTGTTGAATTTCAATTTTCTCGACCGTCATGTCTGGATTCATGGCTGTCGCTTCCTGCAAGTCAGAAGAAAATGGTATTAGTTTGAAAGTTTTTACTTGTTAATATTTTTGCTTAAACTCACTTGTATTGCCTCGGCCAAAGCCTTGTCATGATCGATCGGATCGCCGTCGGACTGGATGGTAATCTTTTGCTCCACACGGGTCTCCACAATGCCATCGCGTTCGGTTTTGTACTGCATTGGGGTAATACGAATATTCTCATTAGTAAGCTAATCCTTTGCTGAACGATAATCTCCCAAAACCCATTGGAAACAAGGGACTATGCATGGAATTTACAGTGTTTGGTGCAAAGACGCTCACAGGAAAATTCTCTTTTAGGATAGAGTGCAAAGGCCTACCTCCGGGTACTTACTGCATTTTGGTTACTTTTTTTATATATTTTCCCTTATTAAGTCTCAAGTGCAGTGGCCTTTTGGAGTACTTACGGTAATGGTTTCCACAGTGCGGGTTTTGCTGCTCACGGTTTGGGTGGAGATGATTTCGCCGTGTCCGGAGTAGCCAGGAGTGTCCTCGCCCAAGACCACGCGGGTGCTTTCCACATGGGGGCCTGTGGTGGTGGTGCCGGCGGAGGTTGTGTAAAGCGGAGATTTCTGGAGGGAGCACCGAGTGTTTATTATTAATATGCCAGTTGTTGGGAAGTCCAAAGAGATACACAAATTTAAACTATATCGAGATATTTGCTAAGCCTTTCAGTGCCATGCTCTTGACCTACCTGGTTATCTGTGCGCACCACACTGGCGGCACCGTCGTAGGGTCCGTCGATGGGCGTGCCCGAGTCCCCGGAACTGGTCGAGGAGACGCTATCCCGTCTCTGATACTACGCAACATTTACACACATAATACAGGAAATCAAAATCAAATCGAATCATGCACAAATCAAATCAAGGTGCAGCCATGCAATTGAGCCTCCTGCGATCTCTTACCTGGTCCCCACTGGTCACGGTGGCCGTGGTCTTCACCTCCTGGGTGACGACACGCTGCTGCTGCTTGGTGGGGTCGTGGGTGCGGGTGGTGGCCACCGTCTTCTCCTCCAGCTGTTCGGTCTTGGCATTCTTGCCCAGATCCTCGTGCGTGGTGGCAGTGCGGGTGGTGACAGCGGTGGCCGTGACATAGGCACCACTCAGGTCGGTGGGTGTAGCATCAGCCTAGGTGGGGTGATCGAGTGGTTTGCAATTGCTGGGTTAGTGCGTACATTGGCAACGGAACAACCATTTACGGATAACATTTAGGAACGAATAAAAGCAACATCAACAACAACAACAGCTAAGAGGTTGAAAAGTTAGGCGATAGCGTTGAAGTAGAGCAGTTTTCTTTTTTTTTTTTGAAAGCAGAGCGTTTTAAGATTTTTGGCAATGGTTTGGTTTTTAGGAAAAGTTACCTCTTGGTAACTTTTTGTACAAAATCAGTGGGGGAGAAGGTATTTTCAGATTTTTACCTGGGCAAGGTTCTACGATAACTAAGATCAATAAACTCATGCATCAAATATTTTCGGGATTGGGTTGTATAAACTGGAGTACTTGTCTACTGTTATTTTACGATGTTTTTTGACAAAGTATTTGGGTTGTAACTTTTCCAATTAAAGCGATTATCTCCAATAGTCCAATTGTAATGAAAAGTTGTGCTTTCCTACATACTTGTTAGCCTTCAACCTATAGCCCGGGTAACTCCCTCCACTGATTGTAAAGCATTCCCAAAAACCAAATCGAATTCTACAAAACACGGACTGAAAGCCGTACATCCGAAAGTATTCTAGTGAGCCCTGCTAACCTTGTGTTCCTGTGTCGAGTAGGTGACCTCCCCGGTGCCTAGGTTGCGCACCTCCTCCTCCACGTTGTGGGTCACACCGTCGTTGTTCTTCGTCAGCACCTGTTTGGTGGTGGTCTTCACCACTGTGGGCGTGCTTACAGGCTTGCCCAGCTTCGCACCAGCTCCGGGAGTGCCCAAAACTATGTCCTTAACCTGCTCGCTGCCATACTGGGCGGCCATGTCATCGTCGGAGCTTCCCTCCTCGGAGTCCCGTCGCAGAGCACCCTTGCCAATGTGCTTGACGCCGTCGAAGAACTGCTGCCGGGTGATGGGCACCGTCTCCGTGGTGGTCTGTACCTGCGCCTGCTTTCCGAAGTGGGAGGGATCAATCTGCGCGTAGTTAAGGATCAGTTTGCCGGTCACGGGATCTGTCACTGCTGTCGCCGGGTCGATGTCTCCCGTGTTGGGATCGATGTCTCCGTACTCGCTCTTGATCCGGCCGGTCACAGGGTCGATCTCGCCTGTCAGAGTCATCGTGTGGGTAACGGTGGTACGGGCGCCGGCGAAGCGCGGGTCGTTGGGGTCCACCTGCACAATTTCACCGGTCACGGGGTCAATCATGTTGTACACATAAACGGTCTTGTTGAAGAACTTAAGCACCCGCCCGGAGACGGGATCGATCTCGCACGTGCTGGGATCGATCTCCTCCGGCCGTCCGCGTTCGTCCGTCTTCGTGATGAGCAGGATGCGCACGATCACGATCTTGCCCGTCTTGGGATCGACGCGCGCCAGCTTGGTGTACACCTCGCCGGACTCGGGGTCCACCTGAGTGGCCGCGAACAGCGGCTCCCCGGTGGAGGGGTCCACCTCGCCGGTGGCCGTGTATATTTTGCCGGAGGTGGGCTCGATCTTGGTCGTGTTGGGGTCCAGCTTGGTCTGTTTCTTGATCTCGTTGGTCTTGGGGTCGAGGTAGCCGTAGATGGTGATCACGTAGCCCGTCTTCGGGTCCACGCTGCTCGAGATGTATTGCTGCTCCTTGGTCGCCGGATCGCTGGCGCCGGTGGGCACCCAGATCTGGTTGGACTTCGGGTCCACCACAATGTCCTTGTCCTTGGCGTTGCTCACTTGGGCGATCGGCGCCTTGGTGGCCGGGTCCACGCGCTGCTGCACAATCCTCAGCGAAATGATGCGCGCATAGTCCTTGTCCGGCTTGTTGTTCTTCGGGTTCACCTGGTTCTTCAGCACAATCTGGCCCGTGGTGGGCTCGATCTTGATGTCCCGGGTCACCGTCTTGCCCGACTTGGGGTCGTTGAAGGTGATCGTGTGCTTGACCAAGTCGATTTGCCCGTATTTGGTGTCAATCTTGCCGGCCTTCGGGTCGAACTGGCCGCCAGAGGTCTCCACCTGAGCGGTCTTGGGGTCGACAATGTTCTTCTTGGAATCAAATTTGCCCGCCAGCGACGTGACCTCCACAATGGGGTCAATCTGCTGGCCCACCTCGATCAGGCGGCCCTGGTTCGGGTCCAGCTTGTTCGTCTTGGGATCCACGATGCCCAGAATGGTTATCTGGCCCGTGCCTGGGTCCACCTTCACGTTCTTGCTGACCACAATTTTGCCGGACTTGGGGTCGATGGCCTTCAGCTCGCCGGTGCGGGTGTTGATCTCTCCGTACTTGGTGTCCAGCAGGCCGGTGTCCAGGTTCAAGACGCCCAGAGAACGCTCCACATCGCCGTTCACGGTATCGATCTTGCCGGTGGCAGGGTCGATGCGGCTGGTGATCACTGTCAGCTCCACCACGGGATTATCCTGCGGCGTGATGCAAATGATCTGACCGAGCGTCTCGTCCAGGCGGCCTGTCTTCGGGTCGGCCACGCCGGAGACCAAGTGCAGGTTGCCCGTCTTACCATCAACGTCGCCCTGGAAGAGCTCCTTCTTGCCCGTCTTTGTGTTGAGGGCCTCAAGAGTGCCCTTCTTGGGGTCAATCACTCCGTACTTGGTGTCAATGTGCCCGGTGGCAGGGTCCAGGATACCGGTCGAGTGCTCAATGCTGCCGTTCTCGGCATCGATGCGCTTGTTGGCGGGATCGAACTTGGAGGTGATGACCATGATCTTGACGCGCTTCTTCTTGGGCTTGGCTGCCGCCGCCGCTGCTGCTGCAGCTGCTGCTGCTCCTGCTGCGGCAGCTCCTGCAGCTGCTCCTGAGCCAGCCTTCTTGGGCGAACCAGGCTTCGTGGCGGCTCCTGCAGCGGCTCCAGGTGCTGCTCCTGATGGTCCCTGATAGCCCGGCTCTTTGTTGTACCTCTGCGACTCCAAGAAGTCAGCGGTGGGATCTGCGATGGGCTTATAGCTGCCCGGAGCACCCGAGGAGTAGCCCTGGGGACCCTTGGTGGGCGAGTAGGAACGCTTCTGGGCATCGCTCAGGGGAACAGCGGCTGCGTCAACGGCACTGCCCTGCAGCTTGGCACGAGTGGTGGGCGAGAGCAGGGGATCCTGCAGCAGCTTGGCACGCGACTTGGGCGACAGTTGGCCGCGGTTGAGCTTGTCCTGCGTGCGAGGCGACAGCTGGCCAGCCTTCAGCTTCTCGGCGGTCTCCTTCAGGGCGTTCTCATTGCCCGGGGCGTAGTTGAACGCCAGACCGATCTTCTTCTGTTGCGAGGTGGGCGACAGCTGCTCCTGACCATCACCGCCCGATTTTCGGGAATTCGGGTCCTGGTCATAACGGAAGCCACCGGGGGTGTAGGATTTCCTGGTGGGACTGGCATTGCCATCGGCATCCACCGCGTACTCGTACGGCCTAGTCACGCCCGGAGTGGTGGAGCCGCGGTTCTTGGCCGCCTGATCCTTGTCTTGATCCTGCTGTCCATCGCCCAGACCCGAGGTGACAACAAGACCAAGCCGTCCCACTTCCTTGTCCTTGTCCTTGTCCTTTCCGGACTTGTCTTTGCCGGACTTGTCCTTGCCGGCACCATCCTTGGATGGGGAACCGCTCTTGCTCTTGCGGCCCGAGGAGAATATGCCAACGCCCTTTTCGGGATCAAATCAAAAGTTCAGGGGTCATAAAACGAAAAGAAACGGGAGGGAGTAATTAACAAAAGGAACTGATAAGTGATAAAACTAAATAAAGTGTGTTTTGGGGTGAGCACTACAAACTATACAAGTATAATTAACTGTACAACTTACGGGCAAACTCAAGTGAGGTGGGGTGTTGGGTGGAGGTGGGTCAAGGGTTTGGGGGGTTAAATCTGTATTTACACGAGGGCGGGCGCATTCAGTGCGGGGCTTAGTCAACCTGCATCTTAAATCTAGAAAAAGCAGTGTCCTGACACCGCTTCTGCGCCTTAAAACTAACTTAAGTTGGGAAAACGAATTAAAGGAAATACTTACGCGTCTGCCAGAAGACTTGTCCGACTTGTTGGAGTCATTCAGCTCGTCATTACCTGAGGGAGTTCATTAAAAATTGGAATTATTTGAAAATCATATGAATATTTGACGTTGTTCACACCCACCATTGACCCCTGACCCAGCAGCGGCTGCTGCGGCAGCTGCTGCTGCTGCCTTGGCCGCCTTCTCGGCCTTCTCCGCCTTCTTCTTCTCCTCCAGATCGCGCTTCTCCTTCTCCTTGCGCTCCTTCTCCTCCTTCTCCTTTTGCTTCTTCTCGCGCAGCTTGGCCTCCTTCTCCTCGTCCTGGATGGATACAGAAATACGTTAGTCAAGAGTCCCAGAAATCATGCGGAAAAAGACAGATTTTCGGGCGAAAAGCAAACATGCTACAGAATGGCTGAGATGTACAAGACCAAGAATAATGTAAAATGCGATCAACGAAACAAAAACAATACAAAAAGCCAGTATAACAACCCTCTGAGGCAGACTTTAAACAAAATCTTTAGCCTGATTTCGAGGGTTATTAGGTAATTTTAGTAGATTATTCAGTGCCAATGGATGTTTTGTGTAGATTGTACTGGTGTGGCCCTCAATGATATTTACAGCTTGGGAAATGTTCCGCGGAGACGACACAAAACAACTGAAGCTCAAAACTAAATCCGAAACTAAAACTAGACATTCAAAAATAGATAAAAACTAATCAAGAAAGATAAAATGAAGGCACACAGAACAGACAGTTGACGGCACAGTTGTAGGTCTTTGTCTTTTGTATTCTTTTTACAGAAATTACCAGATCAAGGTACATCGCATTCGGGGGCTACCAGAGAGTGGTAATAGAAGTGGTGGTTAGTCGGTTGTTATGAAATCAAACAAAAAATATTAAAAAATTAATAGGCAAGGTGGGGATTAAGAGATTAGAGATACGAGGGAGAACATCCATAAAATACAAATCGAGGGGCAACCGATGGCGACTTCAAATCAAATCTTTCTGAAACTCAAAGCTCTCACAACATTCGATAAGCAGACTGAAAGCCGAAACAAATAAGTTGAGAAGAAATTTAAGGAGTAGGAGTATCGGAAGCCGATTTTTTGGCATTTTGGTTTTTGGTTTTTGCGGTTTAGGTAGTAAAGTGTTAACCTGAACGGGGGGCTCGGCCTCGAGGGTCTCGATGGCCTCGATCTCAATGTTCGTCTCGTAGTCCCCTTCGAGGGAGCTCTGCGAGGAGGAGCCCGAAGCCGTGCCGGTGCTCGATTGTCGCATCAACTGTGTGTGGTTTTCAGGGGTTAAGTTCGAGGATGGGGTTAATGTTAATGTACGCGGGTCAGGGTTAACATTTCGAGCAGATCGGAGTCGCAGATCGGTTTTAGTGTAGTTGTTTTTGGTTTGTGAGTTTGGGTTGTGAGTTAGTAACAAACCGAGAAGAAAGTACAAAAAACTCTGGTTAACTCCGAAAATCAATGGTTAAATCGTGTTCTATCCTCAGGCAAGTGCAGTTAGCCACCAGCTGGATGCGTTACCTTGTCCTTTTTGTTCTTAATGGGGCTGCGGCTGAGGGCGTCGCCGTCCGCGCTGCGATCGCCCCGATGGTCCAAGGTGCTACTCTTCCGGGCCACCTTCTCCTTCTCGGCCATGGCCAGAGCTGCAAAATATTACGATTGTTAGACAGTATTCCGAAATGTGAACACTCTTAGATCTACCATCCATGCTCCTGGAGGTGAGACGGGCCCCAGACAAGGTCCTGTCAAACTTGGGGGCCGTGCGATCTACCGGCGTGGCTCGGCTCTCGTACTGAGTGCGTCCCTTGTACCGGTACTTGGAACCGAAGCGCGGGAACATGGTGGACTTGGTGTCCGGCTCGGGGGTCATCAGTCGGAAGAAGGTGTGGTGCTCCACACACGACTTCCACAGCTTCTTGGCGGCGCGATGGTTGGCCAGCTTGAAGCCAATGGTGGACTCGTACTGCTCGAATTCACCTGGACGGATCTTGATGTAAAAGTGGTGGCGCTTGTACGAGATCTTCAGGATCTTGGGCCAAGCAAAGCGGTTGATGCGCAGTCTGTGGGTTCACCAAATAAGTCAACTCATTAATAAAGTAGTTGGAACACAAGCGAAAGCGTTGCCTACTTATCGCGGTACACCAGCAGGCCGGAGGCGCAGACTCCAAGCATGATGTCCACGCCCTCGGAATCCTTGGCCGGATGCAAATCCACGCCATACATGGCCAGCTTCTTGGCATTCTCCAGATAGTGCAGCTCAGCCTCGGCGGGGGATTGGCCCCTGTAAAACACAAAAGATTCATTAGCATAGCTCTTGATTTAGCGCAGAACAACTCACTTGTGGGTCTTGTGCAGATCCATAACCTTGTCCTCCAGCTCCGGCGTCTGGTTGGGAGCGATCTTGAAGTCCTTCAGGTAAGCCCGCGTGGGCATCTCCTTGGCATCGTAGTCGCCCATCTCCGACTGCACCAGGTAGGAGCCCAGGAGGGCGTGGGTCACAAAGGTGCATGGCAGCCGGCCTTCGAGGATGTCGTTGCGCACCTGCAGACAGAGGTGGTAGCGCGTGATGTCCTCCTGCAGCTGCGACGGCTCCGGGGGGTAGAACTTGACCGCAAAGTTCAGCGGCCAGGGATCAGAGCGAAAGAATTTGGCCACCGGCTTCTCCAGGTCCAGCCAGGTGCGCGGGTCTGTGGGCGTCTCATAGGTCAAGCCGAAGTAGTCCTTCTCGATGATGTTCAGTCCGGCACAGATCGAATTGACGAGGTCACGACCCTTGGCCTTGCGCTGGTGGTTGGAGAATTCAAATTAATATGATATTTAAGCTTCGGACAACAACAGTGAGTGCATAAATCTTTAGTTGAACTTTTAGAATCATTTAAACTTAAGAAAAAACGGTGTCCATGATAAAAATGGAATTAATCACCAGTTACGATGAATAATGTTTAAATGGAGCGTAGGAGGAAAACACCTCACAACACACCCCACAGAAATTCCAATTACATTGACAACTTTCAGATAATGCCTGTTTGATTGCGGTGCTGGTTTTACTCACGTCAATGGTCACGTCCAGGATGGAGCCATCCAGCAGGGTGACTCGTGCAATAGCCGCCTTGGAGAACGAGGAGGAGCTCTTCTGGGGCTTGCTCTTGGTCGGCGTTTCCGGCTCAGCGGGCGCGGAGGGTTTAATTTCCGCCGGCATCTTCGGGCTTCGTCCGGGTTCTCAGCTACGCCAGCAGCAGTTTGGAGAAGGCTTTTGGGGGAAGGAAAAGGCAGGGAAGGAGTTTTAGTAAATTGCACTCCCCAGTTAAATGGCCGGAAGTGCTGTTCCCTGGTGTGTGCTGTCGAGTGGGCGCCTCTCGGTCATTAGAAGTCTGCAGATTGGCGCATGAAATACACCATAAAACTGCTCAATTTGCCTGGCGCCACTAAACAAATAAGCACAGCCAGCACAGAGACATTTCCAAGGAGGTGGTGGCCACGGGCTCCTCCTTTTATTCGATGCCATGATGTCATGTCACATCACATCACCCAAACCGAAACGACCCGGCCCCGGCCCCGGCCCAACCCGCCGACTCGACCTTGTTTTGTACTCACTTTGTCTGAGCTCGAGAATTTCTCCGGCAATGATTTCCAGCGAGCTGCAAGCATAACAAAATAGAGAAATTGACCATTAAATGTTGAAACTGCAAATTGAATTAACATTTTACTAGCGAAAGCCGCACTGCAGATGCAGATAAGCATCAGGGCAGTAAAAAGTGGCATATTCGTAAGTGCGAGCAGTAGAGGCGGCAGTACTCGTAAAGCAAAACCAAACTTTCAAAGTCGCAAACCGCACAAAAGTCGGATTTCACAGCGACATGTATTATTAAGCCGACGAAGTACGAATTATGCATCGGTAATTAAGTCATTAAAGGCATTAAGTATTAAGCACGATGGGAAATCCAGCAATTGTTGCGAGGACTTCATTTCAATAAATTACTGTACGAAAGTCGAGCGATCGCCGTCATCTCACGTTTCAGACTCTCGGCTTCAAGTTCAACGGCAGTGACATAAGTCTGAATGTAGATACATATGTATCTAGAAGTTCGTTTCGTCGAAAGATACGAATGTGGGGGTTATATAAGCCGGCAAAGCGAGGCTGTCTCACACTCGCTGTTATCCCGGGCCCCTTCCTTCCGTTACTTGCGGTCTCGCGGAGATTGCGCTAATATTTTTATAACATTTTGCGTTCGTTCGTATTTTTGCAATGGAGCTGCGGATGTGCAGCCCCACCCAGAATTGAGTACTCTTCTATATACGAGTATAAGGCAACAGAGACAGAGGAAAAGAGCCTTCAATCAACGATGATTGGCAGGGGAATAATAATGGGAATGGGAATGGGAATGGTTAACGGGAACAAGAGTCAATTGGCCGAAGATGCATTGACCGATTGCGCGTTTAATTGGGGAGCCATCGATTCCGATTCCGATGGCGATTGCGTTTGCGTTTGCGATCCGAGCAAACAAACCAGACCAACCAGTTTGCCAGCAGACTCTTCTTCGCCGCCGTCGTTTCCAACTAGACTACATACAATATGAGTAGATGTTACATTTGAACAAGGGCAGGGGGGGGGACATTATAATACTGTTTCAGTTTCTGTTTCGGTCTCGGACACGACCCCCGAGAATTAACTCTGGTGGCGTCATCGTGCCTCCAAAAATTATACAAAAGCCCCATACAAACAGCCCAGAAACAGAAACAGCGAATGTGTTGAGAAAACCAGACCCCGAGCGAACACCGAAAAGCAGACAAACATCTAATTTATATTATTTTTATTTATTCTCGCGCATAGGCCATGTGTACGAGCATGTGGAATTACTTTGGCGGCCCGCTCTTGTGTCGCGGTTCCCATGGTTGAAGGTTGCGCATACGCAATGTTGACATCATCGTTCTCGACTGCAACAGCCGATTGCAGATCGAATTGGTGCGAGTCGATGAATCAGCAGGCGATTAGCTGTCCGGTGATGCACATCTTGCATCTGAGCGGTCACAAGCCGCCGACAAACCAAAACAAAGCCAAACAAATAAACAACAATCATGCAATCGGCGCTGATAGCGCCCGTAGCCAGCGGCATGTAATGCCAACAGTACCGCTGTCGATGATTTATTTTCGTATCGCATTAACGATGATGTCATCGGCTCAAATCGCGAGCTATTTCTAGAGTTTATAGAGAAATATTTGCAGAGATGCCGCCGCCCCTGCCACCGTCGACACCCAAAATGAAAACATATCGCAGAACGCCGAACGCCAAAGGCAGCAGGCGGCAGGCGAGCGTTCGCCCCAATTGAAGGAGGTCGAGGTGAAATTCATCAAGTGCTAGGCGCGCGTCTAATCGTCACGTTACAAAATAATATAGTTCAAGAAGCGAAGAACGCGAAGCAGATGACCCAAGATACACATGCTTTATATATACTACATAAACGAAACCAAAGTATGGTGAAGAATCCATCTGGTTGCCGCGCGTTTCGCGTCATTCCAATTGAAAAACGGAACGACCAGCTCTCTGGGTGCAGCCTGCGCTCCCCTTTAATTAAGTTTCATTTAATACAACTTAAATCAGATTCAATTTGCAGTGCGGGGCGGGGCGGGGCCGGGCAGACGGACAACAACCGGGCGGGTATCTGAGGGATACATCATCCAGTTATTATTCTGTCACCAACTTATGTCACCTGCCCGCTGCTGCTCCTTCTACTGCTGCTCTTGGCGGTGGCGTCACTTCACTTGGCATGGATGGCTTTTCCTCGCTTTTCATTTGCCCTGCTCTGGGGCGAACTTTCGCTTTAATGCCCAACGGCATTACGGGTTTTCCACCCCCCCGTCCCGTCCGGCCAGTGGGCAGTGAAGTGCACAAAACTTTTCAAAACTTGCCATTTTCTGGAAGCAGCGAAGCGTTGCCAATAAATCGCATTGAAAACATAGTGTTACTTTATACGAGAGCGCTTTTGACGGGTTATTTGGCCTGAAAGCCGGCAGGCATCCGTTTGGCAAACATGCCAGCACTTCCGCTATGCGAAGTTGTCATTTAATGGAAGGGCTTTATCTTTCGGGGGGAAAATCATTATAAACAAATAATTTATAGAAGTGTGAGTTTGTGATTTCCAATTCTTATTGATTTCCCCAAACCGGCGACCTCTGAGTTCGTTGTTGGCGTTCGATTTGCCTGCCGAATATAATTATGGAGTTCAGGGGTCTGCCGTCTTGAGTGGCGCATTATTTTTTGGGGGCCGATGGGCTGGGGAATATCGAGTGAGAAATGCGTAAACATTCTCGCGGGAGAAGTGGGTCAGGTCAATCAATATACAGTCCGATTGGGAGAGGGTGTGTTCTTGGCTTCGCCTTGCGAATACCCCCGATTTGTGTGCACTTATCGGCTTGGAACTGCAAAGGCCCCTCGATAAGCGGGATCCGGGAACCCTGAGACAGTGGTGACCACCAAAGCTGGAAGTGGATCAGTCACTCGGACCGAACTGGTTTCTGGCACACTGCCACGCAGAGCTGGCTGCCACTTTTAGGCAGCTCAAGTGACGTCTGTGATGGGTTTAGTGTGTCGCTTGACTAATTACCGCCTCGATCGGCGCTCAACTGTCAGTGCGACACGACCGCGAGTGGATCTCACTCACGATCTCGCCCACGCCCATTACTATATGCCCACAATGCCCGGCACCCTGCACCACTGAGCCACCCGTATGCCGTTTGTCAATGGCTATTTAAAGCATTCGCCTTTGCCTGGCCAACGAACTCTGAATGCATCTAGTGGCGTTGCTATTTTTACACGCAGGGAAAATTAATAGCCATATTGGGGGTAACCGAATATTCTATAAATTTTATTGGATATATGATTTTATGGCCCATCATGGATGTATCCGTTTCAAATGCTGCAAATCTTGTTTACAACTCTAAGTTGTAAACTTGAAGACTAAGCATTTATTTGGTTTGGTGCAATGAAAACAATCTTTTCATTGTTTATAATCAACTCTTGGAATTTATAAGAGTTTTCTTAGAAGATTTTGGTCTGCAAATCTTTGGGAGTGAAGAATTGGAGTGGAAAAGATAGTTATACTTTTGATAACAGTGTACTGCTGGCCGCACCCCCAGTCGCTTTGCGATTTGATTTCTGGCCAGACGGAGGGGAACCGTGTGGCAAAATGCCTGCCACGCGGGGGTGGGGCATGTGGAAGGAAGTAAACAAACAAACCGCCGCCGCTGAGGAGAATTTTTGTCCACTCCAGCGCCCTCCACATAAATCATAGACCTACAGACGCCCCAGCAGCAGCAGCAACGGCGGCAGGAGAAGTAAAATCGATGCGACAACAAATAAAAATAGAAAAACGGGAAAGCCAAGGATGGTTGTTGGTTGGGGGAAAGTGGCTCTCGGCGGGCTGGAAAGCTGCCTTCCGTCTGATTGAGTTTGCTGACAGATTAGATTGGTTTTTCCTCCCTCACCGACGGAAAGGAGGCGACAACTCGTTTCCCCCAGAAAATAGGGGATCTAAGAATAGCAAGCGAGGCGCCCGGGAAGAGGACCCATAAATTCTGTCCGAAACGATCTGGCCACGCTGGAAAAGCAGAGCTTGGCTTGAAGTTTTCTCGGAAAAAAAAGAGAAGAGTCGGTCGTCGGTCGTCGTCGCTCGGTGCTCGTCGAGAGCTTCTAACGCTTCTCGCAGACACACCTTGTTGGCCAGCGCTCCGCTCGAGTTCGAATTCAGGTTTTGGCTGCGACTCTTTTGGGCCAGGTTAGCGTGCGGCCAGGTCGTTAGTGGGGCGCTCTCTGATTTTCTGTTTAGTACATTTTCTGTTTTCCCATTCTCATGCTGGCTGGTTGGCTTCTCTTCTGGGGCTGTACAGTTATTGGCATTCGCCTTTGGCTGGCACTCCTCCGCTCCGCTCCGCTCCTCGCCGTTTGCTTTGCTCGGCTCCTTTATCTGTTTGTCTGCTGTGCCCGGGCTACGTCTTCTTGGCCAGAAACCGGTTTCTAATGCAACTGCGAACCTCTTTTTCCCAGCCGCTTTGCATGGCCCGGAGAGTGGTCGTGGCCATGCTAATGTTTTCCTCAATTTGGGTCAAAGCCCACACCTCCGGTTGTGTGTTGTGTGCGTCTCCCCCGAAAAAATGGAAATGGAAATGGAAATGAAAAATGGAAACGCCAGGCGAACCACGTAAACAAGCTGGGCTAACTGGTAACTAGCTTTCTTTGGTTGCCAAGTCAACGCCCCACGTTTTCCGGGGATGGTGAAAATCGTGCCAGTGAGTCAGTGCAGGAAGGACGGAAGGAAGGGGTTACACGGTCACTAGTCACCACCACCTGCCATTCATAGGCGGCCTTTGTTTTGGTGCCTTATCTTATCTCGGCCGCCCTGCCAGCCGTCCTTGTTTACTCGATAGCCATCCAATAGGAGGGCAAACAAAAAAAGAGTACGAATGCCAATGCAAAAAGCCGCGGGAACCTGCTCCTCGCCGATCGATTCTCGTCTATTTTCAGACCAGTGACGTGCAAATGGGGAGCAGTGAGTGGTATGGTATGGTGAGTGGATTTGGGAATGGAATTCGGTCGAATGCGACGCATTCCGAAAAACACCGCTGAATATACTCGAAACATGCGGATATGCCGATATGGGGGGAGATAGTTTCGTTTCGTTCTGATCGGTGTTGTGGAACGTTCCCTTGACTACCAATGGGCGGCTAATAAGAATTTCCCACCCCGCCGCTCCGCAGAATGCGAAGCAGGAGAGGAAAACACAGAAACGGGAAAAGTAGGGGAAGGAAAAGTGGAGTGCTCGCAGCGTTGACAAAACAAGAAACGCCAAGAACACTCGCAAGTATCTTTGTATCTTTGTATCCGAAAGATACACTCGCAAGCAAAGCTCGCACGACCGAGCTGAGTGAGTGAGTGAGGTGAGTGCGTGCGGATGCGGCTCTCTCCGCCGCTCCGGGCCTCTCGCGGTCTCCCGCTCCCGAGAGCGCTGCTGGCCAAGAGGCGTGTGTGTGGCATGAGAGCTATGAAGTCATTCTGCCCAAGTAATTGTATCTCGAAAGCGAAAAGCCACCGAAAACTCCCGACCACAGCCCAAAAAGCAACAAAAACTGCCGCCACAAGCAGACGACGTTGTAAGACCCCGAGATGGAGCTTGACGCAAATGGCGCAATTCCCGAATCCCGAAAGTTATCAACGAAACTCACCCAAAACTCGGGCACGTCTATCGAATCCTTTGGAACGTATCCTGCGGCGCAGTGTTGTTTTGATTTCACTAAATTCCTGGTCTCGGTCTTGTTGGTGTTGCACTCTCACACGCTTTCGCACTGGTAAACAAATTCTTGGCCACTTTTTTCTATTCGAACGCGAAAAAAGACAATTTGTTGTTGTCGGTCGGTTGTCGTTGAATACCTGTTGAAAATTCAACGATTGGTTTGAGGTTGAGGCTTCGAGTTTTGACTTTTGAGTGAGTAATAGAGCGCTGGAGGGGAGGGCGGGCGGTCGGGCGGTGGTTTATCAAATAGAGAGCGGGAAAATGAGAGGAGAGCGGGTGTTTGGTGGGCGTGGGTGAAAACTGCGCGAATAGTGGTTGCTAATAAATTAATTTCCAATTTATTTATAAACACAGTGCCGCGAATTGCGCGCTTTTCCTGCTACACCTCCACTCTCGCCAATTTTTGTACAAAAACAAGCTGGCGGCTATCCTCTAGCTGGCAGGCGAATCTGCTCAAAAAGATTCTAGAATCGCGTCAACGTACCGTCTTCACAAATATTCGAAGTGCTGTGCACGAAGAGCAAACTGGTACTGAGAGGCGGTTGGAGCGTCGTGGAAACAACCACCGAGCTTGGGCCACAGCTAATGCCATACACACACAGTGAGCGCCAAGCGTATTCGGACGGCCTCTCCTGGCCGGCCTCTTCTGGAGGTTTGAATCGCTTTAGAAATGGTAACTATCTGATTAAAGGAGCAACTTAAAATCCAACATCTTAAGGAACTTAGTTTGTATTTTCCCAAAAACCTCAAATATTAAAATATTATCATTCTTGTTGAAAGCACACAAAATTCTCTAATATCCCGGGGATCAAAAATTGCTATTTGAATTTCAAGCAGTAACTGCTGACACGACTCCTCAGGTTTTTACATACATATATAGTTACGTTATGTATGTAAATTTGTTTCTGTGGCGCAACCACCCAGTGCGCCAGTGTTGACTAACATGCGTTGGAAATTTTGAAATATATTCCGCGAAATGATAACAAATTTCTATTTAAAAAGACTCAAATTTTATATCCCGAACCTGGTGAGTTGTACCCCGCTAAAATCAATTCATAAATATGTAATGATAACTTTTATTTCAAGAGCAAAACATTTACCTTGTTTTAGGTGAGTGTCGGTTTGTACATTAGGATAATGTATCTAGGAATCGTTAAACTAAGAATCCGCATCTGCATTCAATCGCAGATTGGGTTAATATTACCTCTTGCCCGGTAGCTTCGGGAAGCCTAATTATCGCTTCCGATACAGGCAGGGCTTGAGGGAGAAGGCCTTCAGCTTGGTGGTCTTGGGCACATGCCGCATCTTCTTGAACTGGAAGAAGTAAAAGTAGTTCACAGCCACGTCCTTCTTGACGAGATCGAATCCGCAGGCCGCCAGGCAGCGCACAAACTCCCGCACATCCTCGAACCGGGACTGGATCTCGGCGATGTAGACGTTGCCGTGCAGCTTGAGCACCCGGTTGGCCTCCAGCAGGAACTCGTTCAGGTCGGTGCCCATCAGCGACAGGCAGTAGACGGCGACGTCCAGGGACTGGTCCTTCAGCGGTGTGTCCGTCATGTTGCAGGCAATGATGTCGGGCCTGGCCGCCACCAAATCCATGGAGTACACCTTGTTCGGCACAGATTGCGACAGCTTTCCCTCGCCGCACCCAAAGTCCCCGATGATTGCCGTCTTGGGCAGCCGCTTCACGGCCTTGACGATGCGATTGAGCGGGTTGAGGGGCCACTTCTCCACCTGCTGCTGGTAGCCGGCGTGGTAGGCCCTGAAGGCGGTGATGTCCTCGCGGAAGACGGCCTCGGCCTTCTTGGCGTTCAGCGAGTAGAGCTGCTCGTTGAGGTAGCGGAAGCGTCCGCCCAGCAGCTCCGCCTGCAGCTTGCTGGCCAGGGAGGCGCCGGACGATGGAGCGCTCGCGGGGGCTGTTTCCATGGCCTCCACAGCGGCCTGGGCCAGTTCCGGCTTCAGGCTCAACTGCTTCTTGCCCGCCTTGGCAGCCTTCGCCGCCGTCTTCTCGATTCGTCCGGCCCGCACTTTGTGCATGGCCCGAATGCCGGGCTCCACATCGTCCTCCTCATCGCCTGACGAGGATGCAGAGTCCGGGGGCGGGGCCAGGGGGCCGCATCCTGGGCGGTAACGGAACTTGCTTGCTTTGGGAGCCGCCTCTGGCTTGCTCTCCTTCGGTTTCTTTGGCTTCTTCTTCTTGGACTTCTTGGGGGCGGCGGCCGCGCCCCCCGATGGCCTCACCGACTTGAACTCAATCACCTCGGCGCCCTTCTCCCACGGCGGCACTTTGAACGGCTGCATTTCGATGGCGGGAATTATAAACAAAAACCAAGTTGGGAGCACGTGAAGACCTCTGAGAGGGATGGGCAAGCACAAATAGGTCAAAAACTAGAAATACCAGAAAATACTAAAAACGCATTTGGACAATTGCCTAGCGCGTTATTGAAAAGAGCGGGAAATTTGAGATAAAGGCGCCAAGCATGAATTTCAAGCATGAATTACCGCGGACAATAATCACTATGAAATTAATCAGATTACATCATAAAGCTGAATTTTTCTGACGATATTCGCTTGAAATAGATCAGCTCGAAGGTCCCTGGAGAAAAACACGTAATATTTTCGATTCTTTTTCTAATATTTCGATTTAAACTGCTAACTTTATAACTTCATTATTTACTTTTTTGCCTCATGTTTTTAATTCTGGTCCCGTGTGCAACTTTCGACACCTTTATATAAATCTCCTCTATTTAAATACAATTTTAAATCCGAAATCGGAACTCCGAAATTCGACAGCATTTTTGGAAAACTCCACCCTGAAACATAGAACTCCGCGCTACGAATTCGAACTCCGAGTTTCTACGATATTCGGTACTTAAACCAATACGAATGCGACATTTCACTGCGATATTCGGTACTTGAACCAATACCAATGCGACATTTCACAGAAATAAGTCTTAGATCTAGGTAGAAACTGGCTAGGTATACTAGATGACTAATGGTTGACAACGCGGCTATTTCAGATGTTTTTCATTGAGTTGGCAGGGCCGCGACCCGTATTAAAAACAGTGAAAATAATATTGACCCGCCAATATTTAAATCTGCACATTTTAGAATTCATAACGTACGAGTGATGATTTATGCATTGAAATCTTTAGCAATAAAATCGTGTACAACAAAACAAATCGATATATACCTCGCGGCGATTTGTTGGAAATTATTCTTGGATCCATGGCAAAGATTTTTTAAAAAGAAAAACCCTTACAAATTAATAATTGTACTTCCAGGAATAAAAACAAATGCAGTTCCAAGCGAAAAAACAAAGATAACAGGATACTGTACTAGCCCTTTGGGCATGCCAGACTGGCGTCAACGGTTTGCGTGGGAAATGAAAACTGGTTTTGCTAAGGCCGAAACACATACAATAAATTATGTTTGGTCACAAAGGGCTGCAGCAAAGACAATAAAGAGCCATCGCAGATTGTGAAAGGAAACTGCACGGACGCACAGTGAGGGGTGTGAACGTATTGCCAAAGGATTGGTCATTATGCTGGCAGTTGTGCAATACATAGATGGCTGGTAACTGACCATCACTCGGCACCTGGAACCCAGGCGCTCTGGGGTTGTGCTGCATGGAAAAATTGTGTAGTGTGGGCAATTTGAAGCCCGATGCCACTATTTCTATGATTTTTAAGATCTGTTGAGCCAGATTAAATTAAATAAATAATACGCATTGTCAGGACAGAAATAACAAACTTTAAGGAAGAATAACACAAAGACAATTTGCTTGGGGTTGTCTTTTCTTTACAATTACACTGTCCGCGGTACAGCCGCAATGGTGCCCCAGGCATCAAATACATCACATGTACTAACATGTAGGTATTATTTACTGTAGTTGGAAATTGGGCCTTCTCACTTGTTATTCGCCTTAGTATTTTAAGCTCCGCCTTCGCCTTCGCCTTCGCCTCCGCTTTGTTTGATGGGCATTCTTTCCTATTGAAATCCCCTTCTTGCCCGCCAGCGAATCGTCGCTAGGATACCCTTTTTGCTCCTTTGGAAACAGCCTCCCGATATTTGATGCCTTGTTAACTTTCATCAGCGGTACTGGAAACGAACGTGGACACGGGCCAAGAATTGGACTCGTTTCAGGTTTTTTCTTCAATGAATTGCTTTTCGCGCTTGGATGAGGACGGATTTTGGAGCTGGTCGTTTTTCTTTTTATTGAAAAGAAAAGTGCGCCTTCGTTTAAAATTTCTTTCTTCATGTATGTAAGTTTTGTAAGCCCATTGGTACCATTTTTGGCCAGTTGTCTTTGTGAAGTAGGAGGTCCGGACTTGCCAAGGTGAGGTATTTGCTTTTATATAACTCAAAGTTTATTAGCTTTAAGAAGGCCAGAAACCCGGCACGGCAGGTCGTTGTAATTTTACTCGAGATATTTTGGTTTCCTGGGCAGCACGCTTCCTTTGATATAAAAGCAATTAGGACAAGCTCAGTCTGGGCAAAATTAAATTTTATAGTGATTGAAATGTGTTGAATAAGTAACGCCTACAATCTAAATACTGAAAAATTTACGTTTCGTTTTTCTTTTTGTACCATATGCCATAAGGTCAAATTGTATAAGTTTGTCCAAATGGTGTACAGGGTGAAGGAGGCAAATCTTTATTTTTTTTATCCACACATTTGACAATATCTCCGAGATGGTAGAAGCTACAGCCATAATTCTTTATGTTTTAGGTGCGTTGAGCATATACTCAATTTTATATTCAGTTTAGGATCTGTAGTAACAATCCTAATGGCTTCCTATTGCAAAAAAACATAAATAAAGGTTAACTTACCATTTCTTATCTTGCTTCTCTGTCTTGCTTAAGGAGCTTAACAGCCAGGCAAACGGAGATTCCATCTGTTAAACATCGTGGCGGCTTCTCGTTAGCTTCCGTTGCGGGGCTTACATTTGTGTTTGATTTACTGAATAATTCCGAAGATTTCGAACGAACGAACAAAGTTAGAATACGAAGCACCATCTTATTTCGAGTTTTATCAACTTTTTCACTTTATGCTGCGCCATTGAACTCACTAAAACACTTATAAACCGCAACATCCGAACCGACGCGCACTTGCCAATAACATTTTCGCGGTTTAAAAGACTGTTATCCATTTTCTTTCTTTCACCTTGCCCTTGCGATATTTTAACATTCCGATATTTCGATTTGAATAATTAGTTTCCATGAATAGTAAAGTAGAAGGATTACGAATAAAAATAGATAACAAATGTAAATAACTAGATAACCTACATGAGTTATATAATACTTTATATAATTTAAAATAACTACAAGAATGCCGAAATAACAGCAAGAACGACCACAATTATATTGATTCATTAAAAATTTCACTGTATTGTAATTTTTGATTGTTTCGTCTTCCTAGGCTTAAATCAAATGATTTCTCACCTCTACGTTTTTTTTTTTAAATGGCCTATATTTTGAAATAAAGGCAATGTTTATTTTAAAATATGGATATACAAAATCACATTTGCACGAACTGATAATTGTATCTGAAAAATATCGAAAGAATCAGAAAGAAGTGGAGGAGGAGGAGTGGGTGGCTAACATTCCGTTAGTTCGTGAAAATGTTAATGAAAAGCGCGCGCTGGTGCGATCGGTCTCGTTGAAAAGGTGTTTTTGCGGGTCTAAAAGCGCAGGAGACAGTGAAAAAGTTGTTAAAAGTCCCACGGTGATGGTACTTCGTGTTTTAAAATTGGTCGTTCATTCCAAATCGCTCAAATTAATCCGTAAAAGCTTTCCGTAAAAGTTATTAAAAACGCCGCTTTGCCTTTGCATGTGTGTGTGGCTTAACAGCTGTAATCTCTTTTTTAACCTGCTGTTAAGATCCTTAAGCAAGACAGGGAACGCAACAATAACAAAGAGAGGGTTAACATTTTTGTCAATGTTAACAAACGAAGTGCTCGTCGCGACGATTGGTGCGGGAAAACCCTTTTTTGTTACTTTTTTTTTAGTATGGTAAAGTGAAACCGGGATAGCGAAATCGCTATTAATGAATTAGTGAGCGTGTTTCAGCAATCACAGTAAAATCACAGCACTATTTGTGTGAATCTGCAAGATAGCGCCCAACAACTGACTAACAGGATTACCCTTTCATTGGTTTAGCAGAGAAAGAAACAATAACAGGTAAGTAAACAATTGCTTGGTTTTCATTTGTTTTTCCGTTCCAATTGGCTTTTCAATTTTGTATATTATAAAATAAAGTTAATTTATTTATGGCCTAAATTATCTATGATTATCTTCGAGATGGTAAAAGCTCGATACATCATTTGGGTTGTGTAATCGATAAACATTTCATAGATCTAGAAAAGAAGATTTAATAACCATAATCGATAGTGTCCAAAGCGAAAGGGTGTCCTACGAAAAATATGTTGAATTATTTAAATAATTGTATCTCGTTGAGGAGAAATCTCCACTGCAGCGTTTCTACTTGTTGAAGATATTTATGTCAATCAGTATAAAGACACATACAGAAATGTCTTGCAGCTATTAGCCGGTCAACGTGTTTGGCAAAAACTTACTAAACAAAAATTTAAATTGTTGGTATTGCACAACGTATAGTACAATATACATCCAAATTACAAAAAGCAGCCCACAACAACGACGGGCTTGATATTCTTGAACTGTTTCAGGTCCTCTGCGTTGTCTGTGAGTTCCCCATACCCGGGACAAGATGCCAGTTTCGCAGCAGCTCGTAAAAAACAATAACTAGGCCGGTGTGTGTGCGTGGGTTTGAATAAAAAATTTATGCGTTGGCTTGGTTGCCTGACAGGAGACATGATATGGACACATGTCCTTTATAACAACTGACAGAAGCATACAGTTTGGATACGAAAAGATTCTGCATTTTATGCCGAGCTTAGGTTGCTTAACAAATTTTTATGAACCCAGCATTTACTTGTCTCCAAACATTCAAAATTATTGGCGAGAATTTCCTTTGGGCTTTACACGTCTTAGGCGTATTTTGTATATGCGTTTTGGAACAGAACAGAAAGCTTTGGCGCAAAGACACATAATGGCCACTTTCGTTAGATTAGTTTTACGGCAAAAAAAAAACCAAGCATACTACAAAAGAATCGAATGATATCCCAAATCCCAACTCGTCTTGCACGAAATTGTTGTCCGGTTGCTGGACATATAGAATATCCGCTCTACTTTTGCACTAATCGCTTTCTTGGAACTCGTGGCACAGCGATTTCGGTTTCAAAGGGAACTATGCCGCAACATCGGTCTCTCCATTACATTATGCAGAATTCGGTAGGTGTTTTGCAATGCCTTAGATCAGTATAATGTGATCCGAAGGGATTATCCACAATCTTTGAGCAGGCCCTGCTTAAAAAGGCGTAAACAAATAGTAGTCTTGAGGCAGAGCTACTATTTCAGTGGTTGCCGACGTGAAAATTACACCGAAACTCTTTACACAATTGTTAGTTTCAGGTTATGAAAATTCCAAACAGCTTTTAAGCTTTTGAAAACCGGAAATTTGTATTGAAAAGGGAACGTTAGCACTCATATTGCTAAGTAGTTATCTAACAAAACTGTGTTACCTATGCAAAATGGTTGCAAAAATTGGTACACGCAATAATTGTTGGCCGGCTTCAACCACCATTTTCAGCATTTCTGCATACGCAACCTAAGCTGCACATCTGTCGCCTCCTTGCCACGCTGCTGTGCATTGTTTGTACTTCTCTAAAATCCTGCAGCTCTAATCACAGGTTTGAAATAGTTCTAATCTCAAGATGTGCAAGAGGGATTATACAAACTGGCGCGAGTCCTTTTTGCATCTGGAAATCTTCTCGATTTGTTTAGGTTTCCTCCGATGGATAGGTTGCTGACAATCAAAAAAAAAACCCAATGCAATTCAATATTATGCCGTAATTTAAATTTAATTTGATCGCCGCTTAAAATTCCTATTGCTTGACGACACGGTTTGTGGGTTTGTGGGCTTGTGGGTTTGTGGAAGGTGTAGAGCCAATGGGTCATGGTCCTGGTGATTGAGAAATTTATATTAATAACACGCAAAGCTCTATTAGGGCAGCGCTTTTCTGCCAAATGCCCTTGCGTGACCAACGCACGTTGTCAGCCCCAGGTTGGTCTGCGGGGCCCTCCCCCAATGTAAATTTGAACGGAACCAATATATTTGGAAGCCCAAAATTGTATAAGTTGCCATAAATCAAACGAAAATGTTAGCTTGATGATTTCGCGTTATAAACAGTAAACTTTTTTTGTGTGAGTAAAAAGTTCCCTTTTGTTTATGTAGTGTCGAAAGTTAATAGTGTCCAGCCCATATGCGTTAACAGTTTCCTGCTTTCCCGCTTTCCCGCTTTTCCCACCACGGAGAACTACACAAACACAGAAAATCCAAAGCATGTGCAGTACTTTGGGGCCATTAATCAAACTATCTCTCTGGAGCATCACACAAAATAAGAGCCTGTTACGGCGGGCATGGGAGAAACGGGAGTATCTGTATCTTTCAATGACAGCATATTTACTTCTGCTTGGTGAGCCATGAAAAAAGTCCTGGTCATTCGTTTTTTTACCATATTTGTAAGGTCCCTTTAGAACACGAGGAAAATTGAGAAAATTCGCAACAACACATTTTAGTAGCGGGATACCCTAAAAGAACAGGCTCGGTTTTTTCCCTGCCATTTCTCTCGGCTGGCAAATTGACCCAGCGGCTTAATCAAAACCAGTAGACGGATATGTCACTATGTCTATTACTTATCAGTGAAAACACTGCCTAGATACAAGGTAGTTTCCTAGATACTTGCCATTTTATTGGAATAATTTTCAAGTGAGTGTCTCGCTACATTTGCAGCTAATACGATCCATTTTAAAACTTCAAAAAATGTTTTGTGTTAATATATCTATAGATAGCTAAATAAGGCTAAATAAAGTTGTTGGTCCATAAAAGTCACAGGCTGAAAATGTGACTGGCAAACAATCAAATAATTGGATTCTGTTTTGTTTGCCCAGCTCAGATAGCCGGCAAATAAAAAATCACATTAGAAACACACGTTGCCGGCCACGGCAAGCGACAGATACGGTTTCTGGACTGTGTAATAAATGATCTATGTAATTGACTTATATGCCAAACAATACCACAAAAGTTTATCCATAATGCGTTTATCTGAAAGTGACCGAAAATCCACTATCCCATATTGCCTGCTCCACACTCTGAGCATCTTGCCAATAAAAAACCCATGGGGAGGGACCATTTTTTGTAGGCAAATTCAGAATGTGTCTAAGAAGTTTATTGCGAGGGGAGTTAAGGCGAGAATTGAGTGTGTGCCATCGCCTCATGAGGGTGTAAATAAAAATATCAAGCAAACCCCCCACAAGGAATCTGGAACCACCCAGGCTGTCATTTCGGTTGGGATACTTTTTTGAGCAAAAAGTTTGACTACCAAATGCGCCAATGTAAATGAAACTGTTTAAGGGGTTCCCTCCTTTAGCGGGTCGAAAATTCGATTTGTTAATCACTTGTTAAAATATCCAGGAACATTCCCTTAAACTTTTTAGTCTATAAGTGCAGTATTTACGAAGTTGCAAGTCTTTGAAAAGGACAGCCCGCGTTTTTCCCTAAACCACTTTTTTCCATTTTGTGAACACGATAACTAATGCACTAACGCAGCGATTATATAACTATGTCTTCTTTTAAAGATAAATATATTTTCTTCATTTATTTTATTGTTTTTCATATTTTTTTCGTATTTTAAAGTCAATTTTTGTAACAAGAAACGCACTTTTAATTTCAAAACTTATAAACTTTAAGAAAAATAAGGCAAAAATTAGGGGCGCTACAAGGTTCACAGGGAAGACACTCTATAAGGGAAGCAATATGTAACTATTATAACTATATATCCAAGACAACAATTCCTGAAAATCGATCATTTTTCGCCCTTCTAAAAGAGGGAACCCCCTTAAAAGCCCACATGCATTTTGTTGTAAAAAATCATTGCAAGTATTAAGTGGTTATCGACCGATTCCCAAGAGTATACGAAGTATTTCAACATTCTAAATAAATTCACATAAACAGAGTAGAATGTGAACCCATGGAAACGTGGAAAGTATTAAAACTGGATTTGTAGTATAGTAGTTAATGCTAATAGGATTATAAATGCATATAAGGGAATACATAATAAAATTTAAATGCAACCCATTTTGTTTATTTGCGCAAATGTGCAATTTCCATTTTGCACGATGCTTCGATCCCCTTCTGACCCTCCCGAGACCTCTTAAATTTCCAAACCAAATTCATTTTTGGCACCAAACGGGTAGGGAAAAAAATCGTTATTGAAAACATGCAAATGGCGCGCTACAACTGGAATTCGTTGGTAAAAGGTTGGTTGGCCCGCCATATCATTGTTCGGGTGAAGCGCCGGTCCACGGTCCACACTCGCAAACTACCAAAATACTATAAAGACGAGGATAGTCTGCCGCTGCATGTAATCAGTCACAGAAATGCCGGCCTTTTGTTTGCAGCTTGAATGAAGCCGAAGGGAACACACAAAATCATCAAGAGAAACGGAAAGAGGACTATAGACCCTGGCTTGGGGTCATCGGGAGGTCAGCAACGGGATTTTCATGCCATTGTTGACAAGGGATGCAACTCATATGAACGTTTTGCCTGCTTCTTTTTTTTTGGGCAATTTTCACATATTTTTGTTGTTGCTTCCTCTTTGAACGATGAAAAATTTTGCCATGCTTTTTTAAATCCATCAATTTTTTATCCCCACGGATGGAAAAAAGGCTCGCAGAGAGTGCAACTGGCACGCGACATGTTGAATTTAAGATAAAGAAGTGTGCCGAGATCTTACGTGTGTCGTTTTTACCATGCAAATGTTTTTTTTCTTTTAATTTAAATCCGACCGCCCGTTTTTTTTTGTATGTACGAGTACCTATATTTTTCGTCCCTTCTTTTACGGGATCTGCATATGTTGCGTAAATGGATACGCAGCATCCCGTATCCCATGCGTGACCGTCGAAAATACATAACATTCACATTGTGTTGGTACTGTTCATATAAAAGCATTCGCCATTCTTATTTAACTCCATGCATTAAGGGGTGTAACCCATACAGGGTGGCTGTTCACGAACCAAAGGGGTGGGCATTATGCATATAAGGTGGGTGCTCAGCAGTTTAACCAAAAACGGGGTGGCAAATATGCATATTTTGTGCATACTTGTAAGGGTTGGTCATTTTGAACGCCAAATGCATTTTTTTGCCTTAATTTTAGAGTTGGTGGCCATTGTAAACGGGTTTTTGAGTTTTTTTTTCTGTTTATCCAAGACATACCATGTAACTTAAGGTTCAAATGGTATATTAAAATTGTGGGCCTCCTTCCGCCTTCGCAATTTGTCTATATCTCCGAAATGGTTGGAGCTAGATATATCAATCTTGTTGCTTAGAGCTAGAAATTATAATATCTAGCCATGTGCCAAGTTTTATAAAGATCGGACCATAAATAATGAAGATACGGAAACAAATATGTTCACCGTGTTTTCAAAGTGTTACCCAATTCTGCTTTTGGGGTTACAATACAATATTACTATGAAAATCGTTGTCGAGAAATCTTGGCTACAGCTTTTCTTCCTTGTTTTTATACATCTATTATTATAATCTTAAGTTTTTAAGGTTAAAATGCGGTATTATTGTTATGAGTAATGTTTTTTCTGTTCAAAATTGAATTGTAAACTTTATATAGTGTCACGATTAACGATGATCGTTCGATAAAAAATGCCCCTCGTTAAAAACTTCCATAAAAACAAAATGTGAAAGTGAAAAGAGGACACCAAGAGTAACCAAGGCACGCGACTGGACCCCGAAGACATTCATACAATATGTGCCATGGAGGTCTATTAAAAATCCTATTTAAAAGACAAGCATACGGCGTATAAAAAGGGAAACAACAAACAACTATCTCAGATTCTCGATTCTCGATTCCGGCACAAGCGCATTAGAGGAGATTGTCCAATAAAAAAAACATCAAAAAATAGGTAGACAAATGCAAAGGAAACGAACCCCAAATTCAAAATATTAGGGAGCACACGGTTGACGTGAGTAGAAACGTACGCCAGACACGAGATGAAGGCACATGGAAAAAAGGAAGCTGCGACTTTATAGGAGCATAAAAAGTGTGCTCTGATCATTCTGAGGGTAGCACGCGACGATGATCTTGATCCTTCCTACTTCTTCTCCTGAACACATACCTGGCTGCATGCCCTCACTGGCTGCACTTTGAATTTCCCCGATTTGAAATATTGTTTGTGTTTTTTGTTGTGGTTTTTTAGGAACAGCTGCCATGCGCCTGACGCACTCCAATCCAATCTCTGGGGCGGCGACATTTTTAAAGTGTTCATTAGTCGCACATTTACATATCCAAATTGTCAACATACTGTGGCGGCGAAGGAAAAAATAGAGGGGAACGCGTGCCTCGTGGCTTTTAATTGCTGTCTGCTCCACCCCATGAATGTGGGAGCTGGTAATGCTACTTCTGCCAGTGGGGATTAATGTGCTGCACACTTCGTTTGACACTCGAGTGGCTTGGGGTCTGGGATCTGGTCCACATCCCCCTAAAGACTTCCAGCCCCAACTCCCCTGACTGTTTATCTTAATGTTTCCTCCGTTTTCATTGTCAACTTTTTGTTTGATTTGTCATTTGATCGTGGCCACAGTTGGCACGATTAAAAAATTAAAAAATGTCCCCTAAAATACGTATTGGGATCGGTTTTCAGAGTTGGGTGACCTCAGGCTTGTGTTTTGTGTCTACCACAATGGGACAACTACAAACTAGAGGTTTAACTTACTCAAAGAGGTATTTTCGTTAAGTTATTATAGTGTGGTGATCGAAGTATTGAAAGTTCTATTTAAGAAAGAGAACTATCCCTTGAAAAGGTATGTAGTATAAATCTGATGTGAACGCATTTAGTAGTCTATACTCCATTCCTTGAATGCAGTGACCTCTGCACCGTATTTCTCTAATTTTTACTCAATTTTTAGTTTTTGAAACAAGTTCGTTGGGGTACGAAAACGTTTTTAAAAATTCTTACTATTGTTACGTCAGCCAGGTCCTTTGTGTATTATCCTTTGTGTTGAATATAACAACAGTGACTCAGTCACCCAGTGGCTTTTCATATGCGACACAAAAGTATTGTACTATGTGTGAGTTTGCAGAAGGCCAAAGGTTATCTGTTCGGCACATAACGACACAGCTGCCGCTTCTAAAATCAAAAGGGAAGTTAACATGATCGCAAGTTTATATAATGAAATAGTTGTGCTTAGGTTTTTAATATAACATATAGTACAGCTTACTGGTCGGTTACTGTTTTATGAGGGAACCTTTCTAGTAGGGTTGCATCATTTCAGAGCTGTTAATTTTTGGCGGCAATTGCTGGACGGTCACTGGACGTGGCTGGACCAGCTGTTGTAGGGTTCGGGTTGCCAATTTAGGGGTTGATCCAAAGATATCGTGGTTAGGCAAGAAACTGACCAGCGTAACGTCAAATGAGCCAAAAAACATCAGAAAACAGAATAGACAGCATATGATAATGTACATAGAAGTCCCGGCCTCCTTTTAATGAGTAGCCTCGTATATTTATATTTTTACTTACTAATTGTATGTAAATATAAATATTTTTAGCTGAAAAAAGATAACCTAATGATCAGTTGTATGGTATTAATGGTAATAATAAGTACTCTAGATTTCTTGACCCATTTTCTACGTACATATACACTGGCAAAGGCCGTATCTTCATTTTTTTTTTGTTCGATCTTTATAAAACTTGCCACATGGTTAGATATTAAAATTTTTAACTATAAGCTATAATATTTATAACTCTTGCTCTAACATATTCAGAGATATAGACAAATATGCACGAGAAAATATAGTTATTTAAAAATTTTAGAGACGGAATGGCCCGTGTCTAAAATTCAACAGAAATATTCCTCATATATACTAGCTACTACCATTTTGGAGAAATTGGATTACAAACATAGATCCGGTCTTCAGAATGTAGCGTGAATATTAGAAAATTTTGAAGAACAACAACGACAGGATTTGAGGGCAAATCCTTGTTTGCGCAATGCGCACGTGCCAAACACCCCCTTCAACCCTATAATCAGCAATGGGAGATTATTTTCAACAAAAATCTCCTTTTTTCCGCGATGTACTCTTTCTCTGCTTTTTTTTTGTATTAATTTGCAATTTTTTTTACCCAGTTCAAGTTGATTTTCGGCAACTTTCAGTTTTTGGTGGTTGTACTGGGCATTGATTTGGTCGAACAATTTAATGAAGGGGCGGTTGAACGGCTCGGCAGTGATTTTCACCACTTTACCATGCGTGATATGAAATTCGATTTTTTTTCCCAATTTTCGTTCACATTTTTTAGCTGGAACAATTTGAACGGGGTAAGCGAAATAATCACTACAAAGGGACGCAGATGTAGTGCAAAACGTGTCCTTTATGTGTCACACTTAATAATTGGCACACCCTAACAATCGGAGGTTTTCAAGTATAAAAGCGGGAGAATTTTTATTTTTAAACCTCACAGGGTGGGTTGTTGATAATTTTTTTGTTTTTCCCTGAAAGTATAATTTGTAACTCATGCTTCTGACTGTACATTACCACTAAGCACGATGGTCTATTCACAGTATCACATATACTTTCTGTTAACGGCGAACAGCGAGCCCATCTTTGCCAAGTACAAAGTACATAGAGGAGCCAAAGAATATTAATTCACAAGAGTAACGCCAAAATTAACAAAAATAAGCATGAGAAAGCAAAAACACTTTTCATTTACCCCACCGCTGCTAAGCACCCCACAGATTTTTCTTTTCAACGTTTATTTTTCGCCTAAAGCCCACTGGCTCTTAACTATACTTCACAGCGTCGGTATTTCCCTCAGACGTTTCCCGGGCCCGAGACCGAGACCGAGCCCGAGTATTACATCCTTGCTCTCGTCTTTGCCCATCTCAGTCATTCGTAAAAAATTAGATTCATTTGTGCGCGTTTCTTTATTATTTAAATTCCTACGTTGTTTTTCTAAATTTTCGCCCTGCTGGTTGTTGTCTTGCAGCTACAAAAAAAAGGAGGACGGAATTTTAATGGAAAAAGCTCCTAATGTCGAATAAGAATGGTTCAAACTGCCTTCTACTTTGGGAAAAACAGAAAGGATGTTCTGGGCGCCCGTTGTCCAGAGTGAAAATCAGGCGTCAGGGTTTATGCGGAATTTTTAACCGACACCGCTTGCTTCTAGGATCTATTTTCTAGACAGTGTAGAGTGGTACATGCCTTGCGTACCCCGTGGCTCATCAAGTGAAAAATGAGCAGAAAGTAAAATGAAACAATGGACTTGCCCAGGACACTAAAAGCGAAGGCTCTGACAAAACCATGGCCAATTTGATTTTTTTCCCCCACTTTTCTAATGGCCATTTTCGGCTGGTTAATGTGCTGTTGGGGTAAAATAAAAAAATTGGCCTCGGGATAAAGAAATGGGCAGTGGGCTACAGAAAAGGTCCATGTCGTGGGCGCATTTCATCAATCCATGGTGGCTTTCGTGTATACCGTGAAACGTAAGGTACATGGTATCTCGCTGTCAAAAAATCTCGACTTCAGGACAACTACCTTCTAAGGGGGTTCCTCCTTTAGACGGCCGAAAAATTGTCGTTTTTCAAGAATTATTTTATCGGATATAATAAATTTAATGGTTTCGAGAAAACACGTTTAAAGTTATAGGTTACCCCTACACATCAGCCGACCTGTCCTTTTAAAACTCCCTCAATAATGTATACATCAAGTTGAAATTTGGAGGGAAAATTTGACCCACCAAAGGAGGGAACCCCCGTAAATGCAATATACCATTGTCCCCTCCAACTGACGGGTACAAAAATGTTCTCAACTCTGTTTTTGGTATTTTCTCAAAGAAAAAATAAGAAAAAATTCTATATTATATTTCATTATGGCGTTTTACTTCGTGTTTATTCAACGGCTTTCGCGGGAAATGGTTTTAATTAGCCGCTGACCATTATTAAACAGAATGGCGACGAAGATGGGCAGAAAGTGCTTATTGTCCTGTCATTCGCATAGCAAACTTTGACTTGGTCGGCCATTATCGCTCACTTTACATTTATAATTATAAAACGGGACAATAAAGAAGAGTGTGCACATGAGTTCACATGACTGATTTCAATTAAAAATCAGACGTCATAAACGGCGACAAATGTAGGATACTTCTCCGCGATATTATTCCCATTGTAATTGAGCCTGAAAATGTGAAATACGGGGAAGGCCTCGACACCCGCGTAGAAGAATAACATGTTTACCCCTTATGCAGGTCTGTTTACTAACCCTTTAAGGGCACTTTTACCAAATTAGCCAACAATTAGCGGTGTCATCAACGCCCAACACTCAAACAACTCAATAAAGCAACCCTTCACCGGGGCTGGTAACTCGCCGAACGGGTGTTATTTAATAACCCATTAAACACAGCTCATGGGGACGAGCAGGAAATTATCAGAAGGGTTGCTGGTCCCTTTTTATATAAAACTGTCAGCATAGACCACGGACAACAAAACCTCCCAAAAAATAGACACATTATTTAGCAACCTCTTGGAATTGAGCGATGGGGTTTCAATACTTTATCGATTAGGAACTTGTAGGGGCTTCAGGCCTGCTCGTTATTAAGGGTATACTGTTTTTTCAAGCAACCTCTCAGCTTGGAAGACTTTCAAAGCCGGACGGACTCTGGCCATGATTCTGGTGGTGTCATTGTTATCTGTTTTTGACAAACAAATCCTTAGGCGGTGAAACCATTGCTGTGCGTGGTTACGCTTGCCAGAGCAACCGCCCCCGAAACGGACAAGACAGGTCTTAGTTTCTAGTTAGATGCTTGCTAGTCCACTGGCCTAGAAAATTGAAATATTTCAATGCGCAAGTTGTCCCAAAATGCAAATACAGAGCGAAAATACGAGAAAAGGCTCCGCTCCCAGTGCGAAACGGAAAGGGAATGCGGCAAGTAAACGCGTGTCAGCCTCTGGGCCCTCCATCACACCGAAACACCCGGAGACACGTGCGTCTTGTAGGTGTTGCCCCGCAAGACAGCTGCCGATGCGATTTCCTTCGGTTCAAACCCACTTTCGTACCAATAAATTCGAAACTCTATTATGGCATTTAGGTTATTAAAATCGAAATCGAAATTCGGCCGTTTTTCCTTTTTAAAGGCCATGATAGATCTGGGTGGGGCGTTTACAAAGGTCACTAATTGTGCCGGCGAACGACTAAAGGAAAGGAAAACTGCGTGCCCCGTCCGTGTTCCCTTTTCTCAAGCCGGAAGAATGTAATTAGATAAGTTACAAGGGCCTCAGCTCCAGATATTGTGTAGGAGCAATACATTTTTTCGAAGCTGTCGCTGGGACATTAGAAGTTTATTCGGTCCGGAGGTTCGTTCAGTCTCTGAACCAATTGATATATAAAATATTTCCCAGAAAAGGTTTAAAACAAATCACCACAATTTATAGCATGACCAACCTCTCCCTGTGACGCGAAAAGGCTCCTTAAATCAAGTATAAACTGGGACTATTCATGTGACTATTTTCATTGTCAATTAGCTTTCCCGTTTAAATATTTTAACCCCAAATTACAATGATTTTAGTCAAATGCAGAAATTTATATGACGTCATCCGGCATTGAAGGGACGTTGAACATTTTTGTTGGCAGTATCTTAATTGTTTATTGTGTGATCTTTGTAACTTGGCACATGGCTCGATATTACAATATTTAGCCGTACGCAAAAAGATTTTTATCTCTTGGTCTAACCATTTCGCAGATATAGATCAATTTGAAGTAGAAACATACAGTTTTTTGCAAATTCCAAAGGCGTAAAGGGGCGTCACTAAAATTTACAAAAGAAATATTTTGCGTATATGATAATCGCACCTACAGCAAAAAGAATTACGTTTCTAGCTCTTACCGTCTCGGAGGACGACGTGTTCATACATACAAACGGACAGACGGACAGAAGGACATGGATCAGATCGACTTTATAGGATCGAAAATGTCTCCTTCTCACTGTCACATACATTCGCACAAACTTAAAATACCATTTGTATCGTTAGGTACATAGTATATTTACTATTTTAGCCCGTATGCTTACCCAGGGTTAAACTAGGTTGCACAATGTCGATGGAAGGGGCAAAGTACTCTTTCAAAAACAATGCATTCCCATCGAGTTGACCAGCCGATTCCTATTAAGCATGAGCATGTGTCCGTGCATTCCAGGTGGGTCCTGTTGGTTTTGACCTGGTCTGCTCATTGGCTCGCAGCGGGTGATGTGGAAGGTTGTCTAGTTGAGTTAAGCCAAAGATGAGTATCGGTGTATGGCATGTGCATGTGCAGCAATTCTGTCATTTATCTTATCAGCGACTTGGCAAAAGTCGGATCCAAGTGATTGAACGAAAATATCCACTTTTGCGAGTAAGCGATGGAAATATTTTGGGTAATTGAAACAAATGGTCCGTTACACCTGCTGATACATCCACGTACCCTCAAAGCACCTTGGTCGGCACACAAAGACCGCTCACAAACAGGGAGCGCACGCTCTACTTTGATAAGATTATGCTCGGTGGCAGGTACTGCTCTTGACGAGGACAGGTGCCATCAGTCCCTGCCAAGGTACTACAATTTTTTACTTACCGAAGTATCGGGTTTTACTCACTCAAAAGTGATCGAACTTATTCAATGTATACGTGTAAATGCTACATCATTCGCCAAATGATTTAAAGTCATCTAGTTAATCCCCTTATCTCTCAATCAATAAGCAAGGATAAAAAAAGGGTGCACCTAACCGTCGAGACCGAAAAGGACTGGTAATCTGCTTGCCTTTTTTGTGCGTTCCTGGCCTTGGCAATTTTACGTTCCAGTGACATTTCGATTATAGGCCGGAGCCAATTTACAGAAGCCACAATTGAGACATATCCCCCAGAATATTGAACGAGATAGTTATTGCTTAGCCAGCCCGTTGGCTCCTCGTACGCAGAGATGCCTTGTCAGTGATAAGCGGAGAAAGGAAAGAATTCCAAGGAAGGATAACAATGCCGCGCCAAGAGCCTAAGGAGTTGAGCCAACCACAAACTAGTGGCACGCAGGGAGATACAAAAATCATTGTTAACAAAGCGATGGCGATGTGGTAGCTATAAAAACGGCCTCGTTGACCCCGAGGTATTCACTTGTTTTTTTTTGTATTGTCGCGACCACTTTCACCTGTCCCATGAAACACACGCATAAGGATGTGCGAGCTCCAGTTCCCGGGGCGTTCGATAAAGGAATGCATTCGATTTTTATCTTTTAACCTGCTGCTACCGATTATGGCACATAAATTTGATAGGAAATTGTTCCAATTATTTCTAGGTTCAGTCTTCTTTTTGTCTTTTTTTATGGCCTTTGTGTGGTCGTCGCTGTCTTTTTAAGTGTGATTAAAGAAGAGCGGCGATGTCGGACTGTCGTTTCGAGGCTTATTATTAAAATAAATGGACTCGATCCTTAAGTTTTCACTTGACTAGGGCAGGTGAAATTCGTATGTGTATATGATACGATATATTTAATTTTCAAATACTATAATTTCAACAAGGAATTGAGATAAACAAGACAAGTTATTTCCCCTTAAGAGGAGAAATTTCCTGCATGTTTGATACTAGTTACAGCGTTTAGGCATTCACGAGGTGCCGCATGATTTCGGGCCCATACAAGTACGTATGTGCATATGGCAATTTTATTTTCAATACATGTGGCGGACTCAGCGCGTAAAGCTTTGCAGGAAAATTAAAATGTTTACAGCTTTTGTTATTTGTGGGGGCTGAAACCCCCACGAAATGGCGTACAAATGTCGCAAGGGGGTAGTGTAAGGAGCAGACAAACGTATTATTTTTTGATTGTCGACGCAGCCGTTGGCAAAGGACTAGGGCCACCCGCACACCGAAGGCGCTAGCTACGTAATCGTAAGACGGGAGACTTGTAAGGGGTTGACATTTTGCGTCGCAGGACACAAAAGTAACTATAAAGCCATTTATTATACCATATACCCTAAGGCACAAATGGTATATTAAGTTGGTGCAAAGAAGGAGACTTTTCCGGCCCTACAAAGTATATATATTCTTGATCAGGAACAATAGCCGAGTCGCTATAGCCATGTCCGTCTGTATGTATTAACACGTCGTTCTCCGAAATGTTAAGAGCTAGAGATATAATTCTTTTTGTTTTAAGTGCGATTAGCATATATGCAGCATATGTATATATTGAATTTTAGCCACGCTCCCTATTCCTACTGCAATTGTCAAAGAACAATATTTATCTATATCTCCAAAATGGTTAAAACAAGAGATTTAAATCATGCTGCTTATAGTTAAAAAGGTAAATATCTAGCCGTGTGGCAAGTTTCATAAAGATCAGACAATAAATAATGAAGATACGGCCTCTGCCAGTTCAATGCCCGATGAAACAAGGTATCTCGTTGTCGAGAAATCTCGCCTACAGCGTTTCTACTTCCTAAATTCGTTGTGCTGACCATCTTGCCTACGCACAGGCGTAGACCACAGGGCGAGTGGTGAGGGCTTGCAAAAACTCAATTTACCCCTTATGTGGGGGGGCTGTCAAACGCATACGTCAAGGACCCTTTTCCCTGCCTTCCCAATAGCAGGGCAAAAGTTTGAAGTCGCAACTCCCCCAGCAACTAGACCTTTCCACCACGCATCCCCACATCAAAATTAACATCAACAAGAAACACATACGGCCGCCATTTATAAAAGCCTTGATGTCTCATATTTCCGGTTATTCAACACACGCTTTGGTTTCATATGTACAAACATATGTATATATATTCTGATAGATATACACATACACGTCGTATACGCGTATGTACTTCCCCTTTAAGCGGCGGCACACAAGCCGCATCGCCAATACATGGGGTAGATAAAATAACTTGAAGACGCAATAAAAAGGGTGAAAGGCAATCCAGAGTCGTTGCTTCGTGTGTTCAGTGTGCGTTTCGACATTTTATATACACGAAATGGTTAGAGTCATGAGAGGCAGCACACTCTGAGCCGAGACACACATGTGACAAAAGTCCCACAATCGAACCCGCCTCGACTACAAACAGCCATATATGTACATATATACGTACACACCAGGCACATACATTGTGAGTTAGGCCGTTCGGATGAGTTAGGCCGCTGCTTTACCCTCACAAGACTTATAAAAAGTTTTTATTTTTATGTTTCGCTTGTTGCAAAACCCACCCCAAAGCGAAGACTAACCGGTCCGGTTCGGTCCAGTGCGGCCAGCCAGGTCCTGGTCCTGGCTCGCTCCTGGGCCACATGTCGTCTTCGAGTAGTGCCAGTGCTGCTTTTCTGTCAAAAATAAGGGAAAAGCAACCAAAAAGCAAATAGGTTGACAGCATAGGGTTGGTGGTGTTCGCACCATCATATCATCACAAGGGTTACTCGTGGGTGAAGAGGGCAATGCTTGGGGGCTGTGTTTGCAGTTGCTAAAAAGGAAACGGACTATCGATTTGTCCCAATACCAGGCATACGAGTATACTGCACACGCCAGTCTTTAAGATTGGGCATCAAGGGTCATAAAATTATACACATCATTTTGCGAATTTCGTAATAGTTACGTAACTATCAAGAATTTCGTGAAATTATTGCACAAAAGTCTGAAAATGAAGAAAAATCATGGCAATTATTTGTGTGTAGCTTGAATTTCAAACTCAATCTGAATGTAGCACCCCGCCTGGCATAGCACAACAAAAAAGTAGAGCCAGCAAAAAAGTAGAGAGCAGGCAAAACGTCCTGCGGCCTTTTATGAAACGGATATGAGATACTACAAATCTCATGAAACATCATGACCAAGATAAAGTGAAAGCAGGACAAGGATGGGGCCTAATTCATGACTCAGAATTTGCTTTTGAAAATTAAAAAATTCTTGAAAACGGAAAAAAGCGCGTTAATAACGTGGTTGGGAGCACTTGGACGTTGTTGGGGAGTGCTAACGACGCCTGGGTGTGTTGTCGTTGTCGCTTTTCTGTTGTTCGGGTAAACAAAGGATCAAAAGCACACTAATTGTTTTCTACTTAGGCCAGGGCAGCTGTCCTGTCTAAGGACAAACGAGATGCAAGGCCCACAAAAATGCCCGCCCAGTCCCCTGCCCAGGCTAATCTTTGACTACTTTGAAGCGTAATTTTTTCAAAATGTAATTTGCAATTAAAGACAATGCCGCGCGGCGCGGCACGGTACGGCACGGCACGTTGGATTGGTAAGGTTTTCAGCTACCCACGCCTTAGCCCGAAGCGTACTGCCTAGGTCCCTTCTTCCTTCTGGAACGTTTGTTTGCAAAGAAGGATATTAACTTCAGTATATATACACAAAATTTTATTAGCTGCGCATTTGAAAATTACTATCAATGCAAGTGACCTAAAATAGACCCAGATGACTTGATGTCTTACCTAAAATGTCAGCATGGAAGGCTCACATTATTAGTTATATATTTGGTATGTATGTATGAACCTAACGCACATTAGGATGAGCATTAAATACAATATACGATGTTTATATGATGTTTAATTAGCAAGTTTTTGGGCGAAGAAGTGGAGATTTTTTTATTGCACGACTGACAGCAGGCAGCTAATTGTTTATGATGTTTGATTTCTCGCCATATGAAATGGATGTCCTGGGTGTACGGAATGCATGCTGTGCTTTCCATTTATGATGACTTTTTAATTAAAAACTATAGTCCTTCACGAGCTTTTACTGACCATAATTGAGGCATTCTAATTAACTTAATGGTCTTTTTATTTTGCGACCGTTTAGTTATGATTACTGCACCGCCATTCAAGCTTTTTATGTCTTTAATGCTTGGAGTATTTATTAGGCCAAACGTTCCCTAAAAGCAAGGGGACAACTTCCTGGAAATGCAAAAACAAAAATCCATTTAATTCAGTTTGTGTACCTATATTTTTATAATGGCACATGCGATTTCATTGGTCGTTGTTTGTACATATATTAACCTCTTTGGAGGTTACCCTTTCGAGGTTACCACAGGGGTAACCCTTGCCGGTTCAACCCTTTCAATAACCGGGGTTGTTTGACTGCCGTCTCCAAAATTACGGCCTATCGCGACCTAGCTTCATTTTACATGCAACCCCGTAAAGCGTTCGTGACCAAACCGCTTAACCTGCAGTGCCATTAGTATATCTTTTACTTAAACAGCGTCAAATGTAGGGGAATAAGGGTTAAAGTCCGGCCAACCCATGTAGTTGAATGGCTACCGTATGTCAAATAAAAATGCTTGTTATTAAAGTTGTCACGTCATGCGACTGGCAGGTTATTCCAAGACAAAATTAGTAATATTTTGCATATAAACTTAACTCAGCTACAGAAATCCTTGTAGCTCAATAAGAGTTCTTTCTGAACCTATGTACTTGGATTTCGAAGACTTTAAATGACACAAAAATTATTTATTAAAAGGTGGTAGTTTGTTGCAACTGCTTATATAAACTTTGGACTGATTTATTTAGAAATTTGGTGAAAAACACAAACATGTGTATCTAGGGTGTCTTTGCAGGGGTTGAATAGTGGAAACTCGTCACGAAGCAGACGAAAGCCTTTTAGTACAGCATTCAAGGAGGGTTTTTTTTTAATACAAATTAGAAAGCCTACTAAAATACATAAATGTGTACATTCAACAATTTATTTTATTTTAGCTAAGAACAAACCCAAGATCCACACATCCCTTTTGGCCCAGTAATTTATTAAAAAGGTTCGGGCCACAAACCATATTTGACCGCATATTCCCATTTGCTACTGACGGCTTAACCAAAGGTCGACTGGCTGGCTGGCTTCTGTTTTTCGTACCCAACGAGGAAAAAGGAGCATGCAGAACAATTTCTCCTTGATTTGCGTATGGCTGAGGAAATCCTTTGGGCAGTCCTTTTCAAAAGGGGGATTTGGCAAGGATAAGGGCCATTTGAAGGAACAATGTTGCATAAAATAACAATTTGCATTAGAATTTTAATACTTCCTATATCTCTCTCTTGGGTTGTGGCATATTTAACATTTCACTGTTCTTTATTGTTTGGCTTCTGTTCGGGGGTTTAAATGATGAAAATTTGAGAGCAAACTAAAGTCCTGGCATGTTTTTTTTTAATCGTATACGAGAGGGTACTAAATGTCACGTAGTATGTAACCCAAAAAAAAATATACAGCCCTGCCGTTGCGTCACAATAAAATAGACAGGGGAAGTCGATTGTGATTGGAAGCTTTGCGTAAAACACAGCAAGGCGGCTCTCGGAACTTACGGTCATACAAGGAACCCGATAATCATGAAAAGGATATTGTTATGGGCCTTCGATATTGTCTCAAGGATTATTAAGAAAATTGCGTGCGCTGTGATTTAAGGGTTGGGCTCTGAATGAGCGGTAACAACGATTGCGACGGATTCCCATGCCCCACTAAATGATTGCCAACAATGCCAGCAAACCAATTTCCTTTTTCTGTGCCACAACTTTTTACTACGTGTACTCGAACATACACATAACATAACATAGTTGCTGCGTGAGCTTTTGCTGCCTGATTTGATGACGCGGCGATAGGAATTGAGATTGGGATTCGGCTGGCAAATCCAATTGATGGCGCGTTGTTGATAATGCCTGTTCACTTTGTCTTGTTCACGAAGGATAAATCCTTTTAACCATTCATACAGCATTTTGATTGCTGAGCCCGTGCCCGTGCCCGTGCCGCTTGACACCATCTGACGTCTTGGGCGTTTTCCTCGTATTACATATTTAACAAAACTACCCCGTTGGACGATCCCGGAGGCCTCACGGGCCAAACAAGCCATCGATTAGATGCGTCTAATCATTAAAGGAAAGTGGATGGTTGGCGGGCACGAAAATGAAAGTAAGCAACAGCACTCAACTCATCTCGAAGAGGTACATGCTCGTATGATATCTCTGCGTAGGTTCGTCAATGCTTCAACAACATACTAGTCACCTTCACTTTCGGAGAAGGCTAGAACTCAAACATATGTTCTACTAATTTGCCCCTTCCGTGTGGTACCTCCTGTTAGAAATTGACCCGCCCTGCATCGTTCTGTAACACTTGCCAACAGTCTATTCTTCTTTTTATCCTTTGAATTGCAACTTTCTTTTGGACAAAGGAACGAAAACAGCAGATGTGTGGGCGACCCGACCGGTTTCACTTTTGACTGTGCCCGGTAATTGGTGGTCCCGGGTTAGAAATTCTTCCTCTCCCGAGGATGTAACATTTTCTTGGCCTGCTCTCTCGCTGCTGGCATACTCGAAAAGAAATTGTTAGTTTAGTACCACTAGCTATACAACATGGTATTGGGGATATGCAAATGCAGGAGACCTATGCGGTTTGCCAGGATCGGAAACCACAATGCGGCAACGAAGGACCTGGCCAGCGAAAACCTCACAAAGGATCAAAGGCGTTAATTAGGCTTGGCGTGTGTTTGCAGAGCAATCGTGAGTTACAAACAAGCCAACATACAAATATTGGCCAGCATACTCGTACAAATCGCATAGGAAACCAGATGAAAGATGAAAGCAAGGCGGCAGACGACAGAGTTACACATTTCGGATGCGGCGCATCGAAAGGATTCCCAATGAGCTCGTCGGCGCGCATAGACGTAAATATTTACCAAAGGATAGCACTTCTCGCGCGCCGCTAACCGAAATAGGATGTTTATCCAAGTTGCACGAAAACGCAATGCTGCGGTTGATAAAAATGAAAGCCCGCGCGCAATTTGTTTAGGACGCCCTGCCCTGCGTGTGTGTTTGCCTTAGCAATCGCTTGTGTAGTTTTCGATAAGACATTCGGTTCAATTAGGGATACGTCTCGGTCATGGGGCCGTACGATCTTTTGTTTTGATGGGATTACAGGATGCCAATGTGTGCCTTATACAGGTGATATGATTTGATAAGTCATCAGGTGGGGCTTACACAAATTGAGTGCAATGCGTTTTCCGGGAAGCGATTTCTCTTTTCTATTTGCCCGCCCTATTTTCCGGGAAGTGAATAAATAAATATAATATTCCTAATCCTAAATTTTAAACTCCCAGGGCCTGGGCACACCAATTACCAATTACCTGGGCACCTAAAATTTAAACGAAAACACATGAAAGAGTTTCTGCTCAGACAAAAACCCAAGACACTAAATCAACTTGCTGTCGCCCTAGAGTTCCCCTCCAAAATGATTAATTGTTTGAATAAGGAAGTCACTTACAGTTGGGCGGACCTCCTTGGAAAACTCTTCGAATAGCAGCAAAGGGTGACACATTAGACACATTAAAATGCCACAAGATATGCTCGCAGATAATTCAATTGGAAATCCAAAGTCCCCCGAACGTTTTCGGGACAGAGGGACAGAGAACGTGAACTCATTATCAAGTATTTACAGATCGCGACCCTCGACTCTTGATACCTATCTGTGGACCCTTTTTTGACTCCGTCGCCTTCCGTTTTTTATCCAACGTCGTCGTCGTTTTTTATTCTTTGTCTTCAACTTTTTACCCCTAATTTAGTGATCAGCGCCCGTGTTTATTCCCTACATCCGATCCGAATCGTCTGCCTATGATCCCCCGTGCATCTTGCACTTATTGTGAAAGGGTCGAAGGCGCACGCGTCTCCTTGGCAAAAATCCCGGCATGTGTGCTGTATCGGATGCCTGTTTTTAATTTTTCTTGTTATACTATTATGGATTGAGGAATCGGGGCTGGAACCGTAAAACCATATGGCGTTTATCGTCTTGACGCTCTGACGTGTGTCAGCCTCGCGGCGAACCGAAAAAACCGAAAAACTTTCGTGTTGATTTCTTGGGGTTAATTTGTTTTGCGACTCTATTAAGTGGACGCGGCGTCTTGTTTTTCTGTGGGCGTTTCCCTCGCTTAATGGGCAAACATTTCAATCGAACAACTTTAACTAATTGGCGACCCCAAGTTGCTCAGCTCGCAGCATAAATTAAAACTTAAATCGAACTTCCTGTTTCTTGTCGAGCCAATCGCATGATCAAGATCATGAGAACGTCTGGCCTCCTACATCGGATAGCACATTAATATCAATATATTTTCATGTAAATTGTGTTCGATGTGGACTGTTAACTAGCCTCATGTGTTGATGACCAGTTGTAATCGACCATGTCTATGGGAAAACTGCTGGGAAAGCCACCACCACAGCAACTTGCATGTTTAGTTTACAATTATTTCTCATTTGTGCAATCACTGTGGAACACTGCACTAAACTGTAAACCGTATTTATGTACATAAAGGTAACTATTTACGGGTACTCACAATGTGGGTATATAGCATTTTATTATTATTAAAAAGAACAAAGTTATATTGAATTCGTACGAATGGATGTAACAGGGATACCAGGTGGTGGTATGAACGCCTTGATTTTGGAGACCATAATGGATAGAGACAAAATAATTGGATATTCACATACCAGATCAGCACAAGTTTGTTTGAAAAATCGGCTACCACTCCCCGCATCCCCGCGCACTCTAAAACCACAAAATTCTGTGGCGTCTACAATTTTCACTCTAGAAGCACTAAATTCGGATATTACATTGGTAAAGCCAATATCTATCTGTGTTGCAAAAATCAGCCGGTTGCGCTCACTTTCTCCCGTTCAAATGACTCCCGTTCAAATGACTACAATTTCAATGCTATAATAATGAAAAAATATTTATCAATGTTCTAAAAATCACTAGGAAACTTGGAACCGGGTATTTTTAGTCGAGACCCTCGAATATCATCGTATTTACTTGTACATTTTGTCACCCACAACCCATCATTCCCCGACTTTCGTAAAGTGTCATGCGATGCCCGCTAAAGCTTTGTACAAAGCCCCACTTTCAATCCGTTGTGTACATGAATCCAAAATATTAATACATACTTTCTTATAAATGAGTCTTTTGTGCCCAAATTAAACAATTTTTGCTTGAATGTGCCACGATAAAAAGTATGAATAAGACCGATTAAAGAGACGCGAGCGCAACGGATTGATGGGTTCGGATAATTCGTTGTCACTTCCTGTAGCTAAATTAAATTGGTGCTTAGGTTTTATGGCGGTGGGAATGGTGCTTGTTATTAATCTCATTCGAATTTAAAAGGGCCCCTCGCCCGCTAACGATGCCCAGTTTGAGCGACTTGTCTTTGGGCGCCAAAAACTGCACTTTGCCATTAAAGATTCTGCATTGAAAACCCATCGCTCGGCCATCTCAAGTTCCAATATTGGACTTATTTAGCGTATTTTGAGAAATATGAGAAAGGGACAAGGGAACAACTAAAACCATTTGCTTGTTAACTGCCAAAAGACAACACCTAACAGTTTGACCGATTGGACAAAGAAAAACTTTCGTACACTGCGAAAAGTTGCTGCCACCTCAATTGAAATTCTGCAAATTATCGAACAAAAATGATGCATTGTTTATACGGCAGTGTTTGCCTTTGCCGCCGATAAAGTTTCGTATTTGCTTCTCAGGGGCATTCGGTACTCAATAATTACGCAGGCAAGCACAGACCATTTAGGTTGTTAATTTCAAACTTTCATTGATGGATACACAGACTCAGATGTCATTTAGCTTCCATCTCACACTCCTCGTGTAATTAAAACCCGAGGAAAACACAACGGGTCTATTCGTCACAAAGCAGCTAATGTTATTTGTGGCTTCGGGATATTAGTTATTAATGAACACGTTATATGTGTTGTCCAAAGATGCGTAAGTCGCATGAGCGGGTGGGTCTCGGATCTCGTGTGTGCTTCGCAAGTTCAAGCCTGTATCCTATATCACACTTTCCTCAAGGGTTCCGCATCTAACTATTTGGGGTATGTGTTGCTTAGCTCTAAAACTTAGCCGGTGAAATGCTTACGAGTAATAGCAAAACATTCGCCTTGGTTCTAACGAGCTTATACTAAAAAACATGTCCATATAAAAGGTTATTGCATTTTATTTATCTTTTATATAACAAAGGAATAAGTAAACATATAACTAAAACAATTGACGTTCAGCAGTGGCTACAAAGGCATTCGGTTGCGTTTCTATTGCAGATTGGTCCATAACTCGGAAATGGTTAGACCAAGAGATGAAAATCTTTTTGCTCACAACTAAAAATTGTTATATCTAGTCATGTACCAAGTTTTACAAAGATCTGACAATACACAATAAAGATACGGCCGACAAAAATGTTCTCTGATTTCATATACATTTATGCATTTGACCTAAATCTTTGTAATTTTGGGTAAAAGAAAACTGCGTTTCTACTTTTTTTCCAAAATAATTTTAGTAACATATGAATTAATATGTACAGAGGAATGCAATGGATTTGTGAGATTTTTTTTCAGATTTGTGAGAGCTTTAAGAACCGTATTGAGGCGGAGATATTTCCTTTCGTAGGGTTAAAAATGGAATCGAGGGGGTTGTGGGAGTAGTTTTCTTGTTTTACAATTTTACGCATGTGTGTGGGGTCCCAGCCTTGTTATTTCGCTTTGTTCTAAGACTGTTAACTTAATGTTCCCTGGGAAACTTGAGAATAAAAATTAGTTTAAGCCGTTTTGGGCATACGAAAAAAGGTTAAACNAGTAGTTTTCTTGTTTTACAATTTTACGCATGTGTGTGGGGTCCCAGCCTTGTTATATCGCTTTGTTCTAAGACTGTTAACTTAATGTTCCCTGGGAAACTTGAGAATAAAAATTAGTTGAAGCCGTTTTGGGCACACGAAAAAAGGTTAAACGGCGGGCTGGCGAGGGGATAAAAGAGTTGACGCCATGTTATAAATAATATCGATCAAACCCCGCCCACTTACTCATCCAACAGTAAAGTGGCGTGCGTGTGTGTGGCCGTTCGTGTTTCGCCGCACTAATACCATTGACGCAACACTCACGAATCGATAAAAAGAAGCAATGCTCTCTTTCACCCTTTTAATGTACCAAATCCTTTCGCTTTCAATATACTCGTACGAACGTGCGTACAGACATTGACAAGTGTGGAGTAGAGTGGCCAAAGAGAAAGGCAAACCAAAAAAAAACTCACTCAATGCAGCCGCAGCGAAAGGGTGTGAGCGGGACAGGCAACGGTGCTTCCCCTTTTCACGAGCGACGAGAATGCGGCGAAGAGCGTGGAGTGTGTGTTGCGAAAGAGTAAAGAGAAGCCGGCGTCTGGGGTTGGGGCTGCAGAAAAATCGAAAAGAGATGGGGCCCCATCGTTTCGAAGAGCGCAAGTCAATGGCCGCCGAGCAGACGCTGAGCAGACGGAGACGGCATTAAAAGGGTTAAGCTTTGGGACACGTGTGGACGAGAGAGAGCGAAAGTGTTAAATTGGAGCACATGCGTGCTTTGTTTTCCGTCTCTGTTTTGGCGGCCATTTTTGTTTACAATCTGGGCCAGCACGTGCAGTTCTCTTTCGTTGCGTCTCCTTTTCACTTGTTTATTAACCTTACACCACACTAAGCACTGCAAATGCTTGTTTTTATTGATATTAACCACACACAAAATCAACTGTTACTTCAAGCAGCTTTTAGCGCAACTTTCAGGACCTCTATGATATGTATGTATGTTTTTTTGGCAAAAAAACACTTTAAAGCTTTAATTCTGCTTCTTTTTCTTATGTCCGGACTTGTCCGCTTGTCCGTAAAGGCCTAAAAACATTCTTTTAATCCTTTGAACCATCTATCGAGGAACATCAGTGTTAATCGCTAATAAGACCCTCCAGTAATATCCTAGAATTTACTTCTGGAGCGGTTTTAGCTTTATTTGACTACTATGCCCAAGATACTTCAATCAGACCCTGGTTATCTTAGCTCTTGCGGCTTAAAAGCACGAAAAAACTTTCCAATTGAATTGTAATTGCAAGATCTCTTTGCAGATTTCTGTGTTAAGTATTGTAATCATCATATAAAACCTATCCTTACGATTGAATTTAGAATTACGCGACCCAACGCGACCCAATCCTTATAGGTACCAGATGTTGCATATATAATTTCTAAATATTTTTTTAAACTATTTTCCAAATATTTCAAACACGTAACTGCAGTCGCAATCGGTTAGCACAAAGTCGCACGACTTTGAGGCTTATCCCATGAATCAAAAGATCCCAAAATCAAAAGAAGTAAAAGGTTAAGAAAAACAATACAAAATATATCCCTTTTTTTCAAAGAATTCCCAATAATCGATGGTGTTACCTTCAACCTTGACTATGCCAGACAATTGACAATGGATGAGGGGACGGAAAAAAGGATTCGTAACACTTGCTGCCTTTGCAATGGGAACAACAAAAACGAGTCCTGAAAAAGAATTTACGTCATGGGTTGCTGGGGTTCCCATGATAAAGGGTTAAATGGATGTGGAGGTGTAACAGAACCCATACTCCAAATAAAAAATTGTTGGAAAAAAATGGATTGAAAAAAATGCTGGAAAATAATAAGATAAGGGTAGAAGAAATTAGAAAATCCTTTGAATTGATGCTCGTGCATTTCACGATGCATGTGGGTGCATGGTTTCATAAACGTTTTGCGATTTCCTCGGGTTTCCTTTCCCTTTTTTGTTGTCTGGTATCGTTGCTATCTATTTTAGCAATTTGATAGCAGTGTCCGGTTTTTTGTTTGCGGTTAAAATATAGGACACTGGAGCAAGGACGCAGTAATGGTATATCCTGTGCTGGCTGCGGTTTTGGTTTTCAATTCGAAAGTGAAAACGCAACCGGTCGCGCTCGGTTTCCCAATTTGGCAGCATCCTTGTGGTTTTTTGTTTGGGCATAGAGGCTCAAATTCTCCTTCTAATGTTTGATTAAGGTGTTCGGGTCTCATGCAATTCTTGTCCATCTTCAGCGCTTTGTTGAACGTTCTCACAGGTGCTCTCCTTACATGTGGTTTGTTCTATTTACTGACCGACTCAAATGCGGATTATCTTTCATAGTGCAAGGTGCTTCGGGCTGTCCAGTTTTCGTTTCCCATTTTCCTATGGACTGCACTTAGTGGCTGGGCTTCCTGCAGTATTGCAAGCCGAAAGATTAATTACGTTAGGTCATAGGAACGCCTATTTGAGTGTACGAGATACATACCGTGCTGCTTGGCACGGCACCCGCCACAAATGCACGTTCCCCGGGTCACATAAAGGTGAAATACATAGAGCTGAGCGAGCACATGCAAATGTCTGTTCGAAGTGAAGTTCTATGTGTCTGTTCCGGCGCTCCTCCCCTATTCCCCTATGCTCAAATAAAAAATGCTTGCTTCCAAGTGTTGAGCACATGGAGACAATTGTTGCAGGAAATGAGACATTTGCTTGGGGTTTATTCAGGAAATATTTGAACTTTTTAACATTTCAAATGCAGCAGGCGTTGAGCACGCTTGTCAGAGGCGACTTTCCGAGGGAAAGTATTCTCGGAGGGGAGAATACTACCACAAAAAAATGGAGGAAGGACAAAAATAGCGCATCAATGGTGAAATAAAATGACACCAAGAATTTTTATTTAGATTTGAATTAGAATTTGACATAGAGCTAGAAACACATTCAATTTATTCAAAAAGGGAAGCGGTTCCCTCAAAGAAAGCACTGTCATAACGTGTTGAGTTGGCCGAAAGGAACAGGAAGCTGGGAAACAGGACTTGACCGCCAAAACACACGAATGTGTCGATGCGTCGAAATAAAAGCCCAGTGGGCGGGAAAATATGAGGTGTGGTGGGAGTCTCTTATTGCGCATGTAAGCGAAAAAAGTAAAAGGACACTCAAATAGCTTGGCGATATCTGCAAATGATTGCATTCGAGGTTGACCTCAACATGGCTTGGGGTATACCCAAAAAATGGTTTACTGCGGGACATCAATTTTGTTCAAGCTTTCCCAGAGACATATTCACTTATAATTTCTTCATAATATAAAAGGCAAGACTATGGTTGATGACATATTAACTAAACGTTTTAGTGAAATTTATATTGTCATGTAATGAAGAGTGTTTTGAGGGCGACTTGAGCCAAATTGGAGGATACATTTTTTGGCCATAGTAGCCACTTTTATGGTTCGAGGACACTTTGGCTCTAATTTCCCTTTTAGCACTCAACTACGTTTTATTCCTCGGATTTTATTTCCGTAACTATTTACAGCGGCTGCATAATTTGAGGTCCCTTTTTATTGTCCCCCGGTTCCGCCGTTGAAGACCACCCCCTCCACTATTTACCACAATCCCACTTGTCGGCCGGAGTGTCAATCCTTTGCAGGTTGCCACAGGATGTGCGACGCGTAATACGAGACAAACGGCGATTTGCGTACAGAGCGACAAAGTGCTTGTTTCCCACACAGGCAGGGACACATGTCCGTAATGTTCCCGACTGCACCACTTGCATGTCATGGGAAAGCGAAATCCCGACACTCCTAAAGGATACACACCTTCAGCTGCTCTCTGCGTTGAGCTGCATATTAGTTTTACATTCGTTCAAGTGATGCAACACACATAGTCAAATCGCAGATTAATTAATCACGATTTTATGCCTGACCAAGGTCACTAAGCAGCGAGCAGTTGCTCCAAAACTCTTTGTTGGTCAGTATATGACCATGTGGGAACTGAGCGATATCCTGTGGCGAACCGGGTTCAAAGAAGTCCCACGAGAGGCTCATTATGATACTGATGCTGCAATGCAACCGAAAATAAAGGGATGTCTGACCGTGCCGGCTCATCATCAATAACATGGAACATGTCGCAAAAATTTCAGAGTACACACTTACACAAACCTTTTTACCGGACAATGTGGCCGGCAGACAAAAGGACTAGAAAAGGACGAGACGGACTTAACGAAGAGCTGAAGTCTGCACAAAGGATTTACTCTTTGTTTCCTTTTATGTAAGAAACTGTCCGAAATATAGAATAAAATGTACTCGTATTACTTCATTGTGATTTCTTGTGTATACTAGAATCTTAGGATTGCAACATTCCACTAACTTGGCCGTGTCTGTTCTGGGAAGCCCTGCAGTTGCATAAAAAATAGTGGACGCACTGCAGTCGAGATTTCTCGACAACGAGATACCATGTTAATTTAATATTTCTTGTCCGAAGGACAGTTCTTACCATCGCGGAGAACGACGTGCTCATACAAACAGAAGGACAGACAGACGGACAGACAGACAGATGGACAGACAGACATGGCTAGATCGACTTG